>CAUYSK010003972.1:0-20806 GCA_963575035.1 Avahi laniger | reverse complement strand
GTATCCCATGTGGGCCAGGAGGGACCTCCACTCAGATTTTGACCCGTGTCCAAAGCAGTTCACACTCCAAGACACAGATACTCCACCACGATCTGAAGATGGCTTTCCTCATATACCTTGGAACTTGCACAGAGACCCAGACCTCAGAACCTAGAGCGGTACCATGGATTCATATAGTTCAGAGATCCAGTGATTTGACCTTTGAGTAACCTTGTAGTGTCACGTTTTAATTTTGAGCTATATATTAGTTATGCTCTTATATAAAAATGTTACTTTTTGAACGCTGTTTTGGCAAATCTGTGTTTCTGCATATACTTGAAACCTCATAGAGTGGAAACGGCCCAGGTTTCTTTCCCTCCAGAGGACCTGACTTGGTGGAGCAGAGGGTAAGACTTTAGGTAGGACAGAGGTTACAGTTCGTGCTCTGCGGTAGGACAGTCTTGGGCATGAATCCCAGCCCTGCCTTTTCTTTCTTGGATGACCGAGGAAGGTGAGTCTGACTCTGAGCTACAGCTTCCTCAACAGTAAAAGAAAGGTAATAGGTAGTACTTATCTTTGGGGCTATGGATAGACTCCAGAGATAATTCCAGAAGATAATGCCTGTAATCCATTTAGCACAGTGCAGGGACTACGGTAAGTGATCGGTTCTTTTAGCAAATATTTATCGAGCATCTACCTTGTGCAATGCACTGTATCAGCTACTCTGCAGATACAGACGTGGGCAAGACAGAAAGCTTGCCCACAAAGTGCTTGCAAAGTGCTTGTTTGAGGCGACGGCCAGGCACGGTGGCTCACGCCTGTAATCCTAGCACTCTGGGAGGCTGAGGTGGGAGGATTGCTTGAGGTCAGGAGTTCAAGACCAGCCTGAGCAAAATCAAGACCTGGTCTCTGCTAAAAATAGAAAACATTAGTCTGGCATGGTGGCACGTGCCTGTAGTCCCAGCTGCTCAGGAGGCTGAGGCAGGAGGATCGCTTGAGCCCAGGAATTTGAGGTTGCTGCGAGCTAGGCTGATGCCACAGCACTCTAGCCCAGGCAGCACAGCGAGACTCTGTCTCAAAAAAAAAAAAAAAAGAAGGGAAGGGAGGGTGGGGGGAAAGATGTCAACAAGAAGTTAGGGGTAAGTCCTGCCTCTGAGGTTACAAGCAGCAGTCTGGGACCCACTGAAGGAGGGGTCCCTTTGTATAAGCCATCCCAACTCACCACCTCTTGATATCTATTTCTCATTAGGCTACAGCCTTCCTCGAAGACACCCAAGATCCCAAAGATCTACACCAAAACAGGAGACAAAGGTAGGGTGGGAACAGGCGAACAATGCAAAGAAATACATGTGGCAGACACCATTTTAAAATTCTTTCAAATTCTTTTCAGCCATTAAAAAGTATCAATGTATATATCACATCTCAATATATATCACAAAATTGTGATGTGGAGTGAAAAACACCCAAGATATATGAAGTGATAAAAGCAACTTGGCCAACAATCCATTTGGATAAAAAGTGTGTGCACATGTGTGTTGAGACATGTGTGGAATAGTCTGAAAGGTTACACCTGAGATTGTTACGTGGGAGACAGTGAGTTGTGGGGGAGGGGAACAAACAGAAGAGCTTTCATTATTTACATACTTTTATCCTATTCTATTATTTTTTATAATAAACATATATTACTTTGATAATTTTTAAACTACCAGAACATGATGTTGTATAGAAAAAAGTAAGACGCAGAGGAACACGTCAGTATGATACCATTTTTTGAAGTTTAAAACCATGCGGATCACAAGTCTATATTGTGCAAGAGCGAGACTGGTCTCTACAAAAAATAGAAAAATCAGCCCAGCATGGTGGCGCCTAACTGTAGTCTCAGCTACTCAGGAGGCTGAGGCAGGAGGATCACTTGAGCACAGGAGTTTGAGGTTGCAGAGAGCTACAATGCCACCACTGCACTCTACCCTGGATGACAGAGTGAGACCCAGAGTGTCTCAAAAAAAAAAGATCAAAATGGTAAATTTTCTGTTAAGTATATGTTACCACAATAAAAAAAAAAAAAAAAAGACAACATACATAGGAATGACAAACACCAGATGGTATTGTTGATGGCCTCCAGCCAGACCTCCAGGGACAATCTCTAGTCAAACAAAGTTAGGTCAGTTGACTCATTAGAACGAGGCGTGGGGCGGCTCAGGAAGAGGATGCTGGAAAGGACATTAGGATTGGGCGTGTGTCGGGTGGTTTGGGGGAGGGTTTAAGGAAGTGGGGTTGCTCTGGATTTGATGGTGTCAGGGAGCAGGGCTAATTCTGTAATCAGGGATCTTAATAGTTTTTCTATGGAAGGTAGAAGGGACAGAGAGGTGCTAAAGCTGTCATGGATAAAAATGCAGCACTTACATTAGCCAGGAAAGGGGGATGTTTGTTCATCTTTTGTAGTTCGGACTATGTCCTGTGCTCAGACATGATTGCAGAGTGGCCTCGTTTGGGTTTTGATCCATCGCAACCAGAGGGTGGCCATCTCAAGGTGTTCTGTGAAATGGTTTCTGTTCAGCAGAACACCACTGCCTACCTGCGAGTGCCAGGCCAGCACCTGGCAACCCCAAAGCCTACCTGACAGTGCCAGGGTAGCTCCCAACTGTCAGGGGCGGTTTTCGCTTTCCCAGAGGTTGGGGGAGAGAGACAGAGATTGTGTCCTAGGCAGAGGTGCAGAAAGCTTTGATTTCATGTGAAATATTACTATAATGATAATGTTTATACAGTGTGCACACATATGTTTTATTTCTTTAACAGGATGGTTAGTACGTGATTTTTAAGTATAAAATAAAAGCTTATCAGGAAAGAAGTCAGGATGGTGGTTACTCTTGGAGGGTAGCCACTGAAAGACGGTACATGGGGGCTTCTAGGGTGTTGGTCGTGTTCTATTTCTTAAGCTGGGTGCTGATCACAGTCGGTTAGCAGCAATTCATCAACCTGTACACTTACGATTTGAGCACTTTTCTGTGTATAAGTTATACTTCAAGTTGAAAGTCTTCAATAAAACAACATCAGGAAAACAAAATCTTAATTTGGGCGGCTCAACATCTTTTCACAGGGTTTTCTAGCACCTTCACTGGAGAAAGGAGACCCAAAGATGACCAAGTGTTTGAAGCCGTGGGAACTACAGACGAATTAAGTTCAGCTATTGGGTAAGGGAGAGGACATTGGCCTTGAGGTCGAGTTTGAATTGGGCATCAGTAAATGTGAAGTTCTCACAAGTGCTGGGCAGTCCTGTAGGTTGTCACCCCTCAGTTTCCATTCTGGCCCTGCCTGCTCCTGTGCCAGCTTTTGTCCCATGCGGTGTGAAGCTGCCTTCCCCCTCCTTTTCAGGTGAGCCTGTGTATGCCATTGAGGTCCATAGATTAAGTGAAAGAGGTGAGTTAGTATAATATACAGTGCATCAAATGTGATCCCTTTTGTGAATCTTTTTTAAATAAGCCGAAGTTGAGAAGGTTGATTCAAGGAATCAGTCAGGACGGGCCAGGTCGTGCTGTGGAAACCAACAGCCCTGAATCTCATGGCTTGTGACACCGAAGGTGGATTTTCTGCTCCTACTTCAAGCCCATCACGGGGTGGGTATGTTTCTGCTCCATGTGGCCTTCACTCTGGGACCCAGGCAGGCAGGACAGCCTCTGTCTGGGGCGATACCAATCATTGCGGCAGAAGGAAAAGAGGTCACGGTGAGGCTCACAGTGGCTCTTAAGGCTTCCCGGGGAATGATACCTCCCATCTACTCACATTTCATTGGCCAGAGCCAGTCACGTGGACACACCTGCCATCAGTAGGGTGGGAGAGGCAGCAAATATCTGAGAACAAGAGCACAGTCCACCACGCTCAGCAGGCTGGTAACAGTGTGAGCAGTGACACTCTTGTGTGCTGGCTCCTGAGGTCTGACCCGTGGCCGTGTAGTTATAGGTGCATGAGAGTTAGGCAGACCTGGGTTCTAATTCTGTACAACTGCTGACTGTCTGTGGGACTTCAGGCAAATCACCTGGCCTCTCTGAGCCTCAGTTTACTGTTCTTTCAAATGATTGTAGTAATAATATCCATCTCACTGTGTTCTCGTGAGGATTAAATGAGATACTTGCATGCGTCACCCTAACAGTGCCTAAAACCAGTAATGATAATGTTAGCTATTATCATTATTATTCTTAAGATCTAGCAGGCCTGACTAGGTGAGATTTTCAAGACAGATGATGGGAGGCGTGGCTAGTCTGCCAGCTGGACAGAGTAGGCAGACCCCTGAGTGTGGGGGGAAGGGCGAGGGGGGCAGTCACAGGCGAAGCAGGCAGAGCGGGGGTAGGCCCGGTCTAGCTTCAGCTATGCAGAACCTGCCACTCAGCAGCCATCGTCTCTCAGTTGAGGTGGGGCAGGAGGTCAGGGAAACCTCAGTGGTGGATCCCTCCACTGTCAGAGGCTGACCAGGCACGCCCTGTGCCGGGCACTGCTAAGCAGACGGCCTCGGCCCCGCCCTCAAGCAGCCATAGTCTGGGAGGTGCAGGCAGACGATGACTGGGCAGTCACAAGTGGTGGGAGCAGGCCCCGAGGAGGGCCCTGCCCCTGGCCTGAGTATCGGCGAGCAGATACCTGCGGACACCTGCTGCGAGCCAGGCCTGGGCACACCGCTGTGCTGAGGACAGACTGCTCCAGCCGGAACAGCCCTCACAGCCCAGACTCGTGTGGCCTTCTGGATCCTTGAGTGCAGCCTTGTGACTGAATCCAGATCGTACAGAACAAATCCTTTTGATAAAGGGATGTGTTCCGTGAAGTTTGGATTCGGTCGAGGGCTGCACGTGGCCGAGGCCGCAGGTTCCCCACCCCTGCGTGAGGCAGCGAATGACGTGTTTGTTTGCCTCATTCTAATTGTAGGACGTGCTGGGAAGATGTGCTGGTTGTTCCTCGTTTGCCCTTTCAAATCCGTTTTCCACCCTTCCCTTCACCTTTCTGTGCCTGGGAGACTGAGCTTACTGACCGCGTCACCCCGATCCCCTGGTCTTCTGGCTTTCGGCGGGTCCAGCCAAAGGCAGGTGCCCGCGGGAGGTGGGGGAGTGAGCGGAGAGAGGTTTGGGAGCGTGTATGGCCCCGTTCCACAGTGCGTGTGGCTCTCGTGGCAGCTGGGCTGTCTCCCTAACTCTCTCCCCGCTGGGGGTTCCGGGGTCAGTAGCAGCTCCCGTCCTCACCCCTTCAGCCTCCTGCCTTTGCAGTCTTCCATCCCTCGCCAGTTCCTGTGACTCTGCCCGCACCTCTGCGAAGAGTCTCTTTCCCTCCTCCGGGAATCCTTCCAGTGCGCCACCGGCTGTCCCCTGCCAGGACCCTGTCTGGTGCAGGGTGGCAACGCGGCGTTCCGAAGGAGGCCAGAGCCAGGGTCCCGACCTGCGTCTGGGGCAGTTTGCTTTCCCTGCCCCGCCTCGCCTCACCAGGGAGCCCCTGCTCAGCCTGCAAAGTCCCACCTCTAGCGTCACTTCCTCTAAGAAGCCCTCCTTGCCTCGCTAGCTGAGGCCAGGTTAGCTTCTGTCGCCTTTTCCTTCCGGGCACTGATGTCAGTTTGCAACTTCACCTTTGGTAGCGTGAAATCCGATTCACGCCTCCCTCGCCTGCCGGACAGAACCCGCGTCAGCTTCTGCTCACTTCTGAATCACCTGGGCCTGGCCAGAGTAGGCGTTGAAACAGGAACAGTGGACTAGAAATGATGAGCATAAGAAAAGGCATTTCAAGAAACAAATACTCCATCTAAATGGAAGGTTATAATGTTCTTATTGCCAGCAAGAAAAATCACATCATGGTTATTACAGCTAAATTAGCTAAGTAGCCACCACCTGAGAATCTGTTGTCTTACCGCAGGACAGGGCCTGGGGACATTATGTTAGAGGCAAACTCTTTTTCCTTTTTCTTCATAGGTTTGCTATGGAATTAATCGAGGAAAAGGGCCACACCTTTGCTGAAGAGCTTCAGAAAGTGAGTGCCGTGGTCTCACCCCAAGCTGGGGTCTTTCATCCCTGAGTCCTGAGAATCCCATAACTAGATTCACCATCCAACCATCACTTTCCCTTTTTGTCACCTGGTGCTAGTCACTCTTCTTCAGTGAGCCTCAGTTTCTTCATCTGTAGAATGGAGACAGAGATAATCCTCCTTCACAGGTGAGCGGTGAGGTTTGTGCTCAGTGAGGAGAATATCAAGTGTAGCCATTCTCAACCGAGGGCAATCTGCCCCCCCCAGGGAATGCTGGGCAATGTCTGGAGACATTTTTGGTTGTCATAGCTGGGGACAAGGGTGCTCCTGGCATCTAGTGTGTCGAGACCAGGGACATAACTGTTAATAAATATTCTACAATGCACAGGACAGCCTCCCTCAACAATGCATGGCCCCAAATGGCAGTAGCACCAAGGGTGAGAAACCCGTGTGAAGTGTGTCAGTTCGTGCCCTGATGCAGAGTGGAGCGTGGGGAAGCCCAGCTGCAGTAAGTGGCACTCACGCTTAGTAGCATAACTGTTCTGCTTCTTAAGGACTGGGACTTCCGACCCACAGACAGAACTTGAAGCACAGAGACAGGGATGCCACTGTAGAACACCTAGGGACGTGACTACGGTTTCCATCCACATGTTGACCTGAGTCTTTATTAAAATTTTTTTTTTTATTTGTTGTTGTAGAGATGGGGTATCGCTATGTTGCTCAGGCTGGTCTCAAACTTCTGGCCTCCAGCGATCCTCCTGCCTCTGCCTCCTAAAGTGCTGGGATTATAGGCGTGAGCCACCATGTCTGGCTGACCTGAGTCTTTAGAAACTGCTCCCTGGACGGTCAGCCCTTGGCCACTTCAGTGCTCCAGCCCAGGCTGGAGCCCACTCAGGCCCCTGGGAGCAGATGGAGGGGAGTGGGTGGGGCTGCCACAGGCTGCGGCTGCAGAAGGGTGGGAGGCCTCAGCTGCCAGAACGTTCTGTGAATGAGCCCGCTCCTGTGTGGTGGGGCACGGTTGTTAGCGTCATCGTGAGGAACTGTGCATGTCTCTGAGCAGGGTTTGCAGAGGGAAAAGGCACCCGTGCTTTATGACCCCTGTCCTTTGGGTTGTAGCTGCCACGTCACCTCCTCCAGGGCCTTCCCTGGCCGTCCTGCCTCCAGCTGGGTCAGCTGCCACTCTGGGGTTTCCATACCCGCTAACCACAGGCATCACAGGGAGCGTTAACTTCCCTGTTCATCTGCCTGCCTCCCGCCCGGCCTGGGCACCGTGAGGGCAGGACTGTGTCTGGGTCACCCAGGAGCCCAGCCTGGTGGGGAGCTGCTCACTGGGCCTGAGGGTGAGGCTGGGCAGCGTGTCACTGCTGCTTTGCATCACCCCATTCGACCCTCACGGGAGCCCCTGAGGAGGAGGTTGACATCCACACTCCGTAGGGGGCTGAACCGAGGCTCAGAGAGGCTGACTTGCCCAGGCCCGGCAGCCAGGCATCAGTGGAGCTGGGCTCTGAGTCCCAAGCTGATGCCAGCTCTCCCCAGCCCCTGGGGTAAGCACTGCAGTGGACCAGCCAAGGGGGCGGTGTTATCACTCGCCCCTCTCCCATGAAGGCACAGAGACCCCACGGTCTGCTGGTCAGTGGCCCAGGGAAGTGTTGTGGGGGCAGCCTCTGCTCTTGTCCACTGTGGCCTGTTCTTCGCACCCAGTCACAGCGGCTGTCTTATCAGAGGTCAGAGGTCACAGGCCTCCACAGCCCACCATCCAGCTCAAGGGGACCTGGCCAGGCACAAAGTCAGAGGTGGCGTTAGTGGGCTTCGCCAACACAGGAGCCCATTGGTCGTTTGTCATGCAGGGGTCCTTTCAGCAGACCTCAGCAGGCCACCTCTGCCCCGGGCAAACCCTCTCCCCTTAGATAGAGCACAGGCCTCGGCCAGCCGAGCTTCCTGCTCCTAGAACCGCCACACGCCCCAGCTGACTTCATGTTCTCAAAGCTCCTCGTCCTTTACAGCTTAGAAAGCCCTGTCACGTTTGGTCTCTTGGCCCAACTATTACAGGTTAGGAAACCAAAGCCGTCAAGTGTAGAGAAGACAAGAAAACCGCACGGGGCCTAGGTGCATGGGAGATGCGGACCAGAGCTAAGGCCGTTCCTCTTGGCCAGCAGGGGGGCGCCTGACGCTCATTGTCTGCACAGCCCGGCTGCCCCCGGGCGAGCCTCTTCCCCCCTCAGGCCCCCAAGAGCCCACCACGCCCCCCCTCCAAGGAAGACGTTGTGCCGAAGGTTCCGAGTTTGCCGTTAAACGTCAGCTAACGCGACGTCCGGCAGCCCCTCACACGCTCGCTCTCGCACGCTTTGCCCCCGTCAGGTGGCACCGCTACGTGGAACTATGTCACCTCTGCCCGGCCGCCATGCGTAGACCTCCACTCACACCTTCCGTTGCTCCCCCAGATCCAGTGCGTGTTGCAGGACGTCGGCTCCGCCCTGGCGACGCCGCGCTCCTCGGCCCGGGAAGCTCACTTAGGTAATGCTCGGAGCCTGCCCTGGGTGTTCAGAGGGTTGCAGGGGGACTCTCCTGGTTGTTACCACCTGGGAGCCCGGTCCCCCAGGGACCCAGAGGTGGCCCAGTCAGCCTCGTTCGTGCCCCCGGGAGGGAAGCAGTTTGCAGGACACCCAGGCCGAAGGGAGGTGGGGCGGCTGCCTCGTGGTCCGGCAGGCAGGGGCCTCACGGCAGTTCCCCCTGCTCCCTGACTCCTCAGAGCTCACGGCATTTGCACCAGGGCCCATCCTGGAGCTGGAGCAGTGGATCGACAGATACACCAGCCAGCTGCCCCCGCTCACGGCTTTCATCCTGCCCGTAGGTACTGGGCTTCCCCACCCTGGGGGCGGCTGCAGGCCAGGCACAGTGACAGAAACCCAGGGGCTCTGGAGAAGTCCCTCGTTAGCTGTTCCCAGTGACAGAAGCTATCCCTCAGTCCCCCAAGTTCCTCCAGGTCCTCCCTGGTCCTTCCCCAGCCCTGCCCACTCTGGAGGGGGTGTTCAGGGGGTGCCCCAGCAGGGCGCCCTGGAGGCAGAACACTGCCCAGTGGGGGGCCCGGGGGCAGGGCCTGGATGTCCCTGTCTGCAGGGGGACACGCCTTCCCAGCCCTGCCCCAGCCAACACCCGATTTCTCCTTTCAGTCGGGAGGCAAGAGCAGCTCTGCGTTGCATTTCTGTCGGGCCGTGTGCCGCCGAGCTGAGAGACGGTAAGTGACCCTCCTCGCAGTGGGCAGGAGGCAGGCACAGCAGGGTCGGCCCTGCGCCATCCGGCCGCTCCTCGACAGACCCTGTCCAGGCATCTTCGCTGTGCCAGGCGGGGACCAGGTCAGCAAGTCCCTGTCCTCAGAGCCCTGCGTGGTGGAGGGGAGACAGTGATTCATGGTCAAAGGAAGTAACAGTGATGTGCTTACATGACTCACAGGCCCAGAGGGTCTGCCTTTATTCTGACAGCAACAGGAAGCCACTGATGAGTTCTACGCCAGGGGTGGTGGTGGCACGAAAGGACCCTGGTGGCTGCTGGGTGCAGAAGGGACTGGAGGAGCCTGTGTGGCTGTGGGGGGCCCAGGTGGAAGCTGTCAACAGACCAGCCACCCGCTGCCCCAACCCCTCCACCAGTTCATCACAGAGGTTTTGTCCTTCATGAAAAGCTCTTGGGCCCAGATAGTTCCTGAGGGATCGTGGGTAACAGAAAGAGCTTTGGCTTCAAAAGAAAAAAATGTCATTTGTACAAAGCCACCCACATCAGCAGTGCTCATAATAGCAAAAAACTGGAAATGACCCAAAGGCCCACCAAAGAGGAATGGCCGGGCCGATGATGGGTCCTCGAGACACATCCTCAAGCTGCACAGCCCCTGCAATGGCCAGCGTGCAGACTGTCGGTGAGGTGGAGACGCGCACGGGGCACCTCGGGTGAGGAGCTCCCCGCGAGTGCGGAGGGCCCTCAGAGGCAGCCTCGTGCACGCCCTGCCGGGCCACTAGCCAGGGTGTGGCCTGGGACAAGGACAAGAACCCTGAGGCCAGGTTGCAGGGAGAGGGCCTCCCAGCCGGGGTTATGCAGCAGGGTGACCTGCTTGAAAGGGCCAGCGGGGCCACCACGTCCCTGGTGCCCAGCGCTGGCAGTCCGCTGGCTGAAAGTCTGCACGTGGCAGGCACGGACGGCAGGGGCTTCAGAATCGTGTGGAAGTGGCCTTGGTTTGCTCGGGTCTTTTTCTTCCCTGGGAAGTTGCTCTAAGTCATACGTAGAAGGGGCTTAGAGGGTCAGCCTCCCCTTTTGTGGGGCTGGAGGCTGACCTCCCCACCCAGGGAGGACCCCAGCCCCGGGCCCGGTGGCACAAAGGCTGCAGGCTGTGATGTGGTACAGTCCGCCGCCAACTCCCCCGCCATCCTCTGTCCCTCCTCCGCCAGGCCCCCGTGTGATGTGCCCAAGGAAAGGGGTATTGAGTGGCCTATTTAGACCCGCAAGTGATGGATTTTTTCATCTCTAATGCCGGTCGAGTTTGTGCAGGTCCAGGCCTAGCAGTGGCAGGTGTGAAAGGCCGGCCAGGGTTTTGGACCCAGGTCACAGAGCATGTTGAGCACCGTGATGTCTCTTGACCATGTGTCTCCTCCCTCTCCAGCGTGGTGCCTCTGGTCCAGATGGGAGAGACGGATCCGAACGTGGCCAAGTTCTTAAACAGGTACTTGGATGGAATTGGGAGCGTCTTTCTCCCCCAAAAGGGCACATTTCTGGGAAACAGCAGGGCGGGGGGCCTGAGGACAGCACCCAGCAGCGTCCGCGCACTCACTCTCGTTCACTTCGTGTCTGTGAGCGTCTGCCGAGTGCCAGGCGCCACGCTGGGCACGGGGAGACAGCTGTGAACAAGGTGGACCCCGTGCCTGTCCCAGGAAAGTTAGGCTCTCGTTGGGAGAGGCTGCCGTAAGACCAGGAAGAAAAACCTAAGCATGAAGGGACGGCGCGGGAGCGAGGGGCACTCCAGAGGCTGTGCTCGGGGAAGGCCTCTCCCTGGTGACTGACCAGGGGACCAGGAGCCAGGCCCGCCCTCAGCCAGTCTCCCCTCCCCGAGAGGCCCTGGGGCGGCGTCCAAGCTGAGCTCAGGGGCCCCTGTGCAGGACCCAGGGAGCCAGGCCGGTCCAGGGAGGACTCGCCGGAGCCCCCGGGGCCCAGAGCCTGCCCTGCTGGTTTCACTCCAGCCCCGGCTCGTGCAGTACCCACGTGGGAAGGCCAGAGCCCAGGGGCAGGCAGAGCTGGGGGAGCGGCCCTGGGTGTCCAGACCTCACAGCCGGCTCCGGCCCCTGGCTGTGGGCACTGCTCCCTCCAGGACGAGGCCTGGCTTCGATGGGTCCTGACCAGCTCCTTTCCTTCGGGGCGGGGCGTCTCTGGGCCGGCCGGTGAGGGATGGCTCCATGTCACCTCTGAAGCAGCACCCCCAGGCGGCCTTTCTGGTCCCATAGTGTGTCCTGGGCCAGGTCAGTTCATCCCCTCTGCAGGGCTTCACAGAGCCAGGGAGGACCCAGCGAGCTGCTGCGGCCCAGGAGGGAGAAGCACGCAAGCAGAGCCTCCCCTACAGCCAGTGGTGGGGCCCTGACCACAGGGAAGGGGCAGGAGGACGTGTGTGGAGCTGGCCTCGGAGGGCAGGGCCGGGGCAGGGAGAGATGGAGGAGCGTAGGGGCGAGTGCTGAGCATGAGGTGGCGAAAATCGTGGGACAGCCAGAGCGGGGAGAGCTCTGCCGAGCCCAGCGTGAGCGCCGAAGGGCCTGCCCGGCGTCTTCGCTCCCAGTTCTCTCCGCCGCTGCGCCAGCACAAGGCCGCACGTGCAGACGCCTGTCAAAGGAGAAAGCTGGAGGGGCTAGTTTCCGTCACTAGACTACTCCAGGCCGGTGCTTCTCAACCAGGACATTCAGCGATGTCCAGAGACATTATTGGTTGTCACGCTGGGTGGTGGTGGGGGCTGCTACTGGCATCCAGTGGGTAGAGGCCAGGGATGCTGCACAGGACAGCCCCAACCACAAAGAATTATCCAGAATGTCAGCAGAGGTGAAGTCGAGGACCCTGACTAGGGCCCCTGTACTCAAAGTTTGGCCTCCTCAGTCCAGAGGGTCAGCGGCAACCAGGTGGGCACTAGACACGGGCCCAGCCCTCCCAAATCAAAATCTGCACGTCGCTGCAACCCCCAGGTGACGCGTGTACATACACACTCCAGTTTGGGAAACACCCAACTGGTCACTCAAGTGAGTCCTGGTCACTCAAAGGTGTAGACAACTGGCTGGGCACCGTGGCTCATGCCTATATCCCAGTTTTGGGAGGGCAAGGCAAGAAGGATCTCTTGAGTCCAGGAGTTCGAGACCAGCCTGGGCAACAAAGCAAGACCTTGTCTCTACAAAAAATTTTTTAAAAATTTAGCTGAGCATGGTGGCGTACCTCTGTTGTCCCAGCTACTTGGGAGACTGAGGTGGGAGGATCGCTTGAGCCCTTGAGTTCAAGGTTACAGTGAGCTATAATGGCGCCACTGCACTTTAGCCTGAGTGACAGAGCAAAACCTTGTCTAAAAAAAAATGGTACAGAAAACAGCTCAGAGAGGGGTCCAAAGTCACCTGGCCAGGCAGCGGCCTCTCCCTGCAGGAACGGCCCCAGCCCTGGCACTAGAGTCAGACCCTTGGCTCTCATGGAAGCTGGTCGAGTGCCATCCATCAAGCCCGAGGTGGCCGGGCACCCTCCATCCCTGCGTGATGCTCCTGGGGGCACGTAATTTGTATTTCCTCCTTGAAGGCTACTGTGGGAAGACCCAGTTAGCATTGATCTCTCATTTCAGATCACTTTGTTTGCTTCTCTCTCTGCCCCACCAGACTCAGCGACTATCTCTTCACGTTGGCCAGATACGCAGCCATGAAGGAGGGGAATCGAGAAAAAATCTACAAGAAAAGCGACCCATCGGACTGAGCCTGAGACTGAGCCTGAGGCCTTTCAAAATAACGGAAAGGGGGAGCTTTGTGGACCCCTCCACGGCGATGGCGCGGAAGGGAAGAGCTTGCCCTTCCCGTGTCCTGGGTCCCGAAAATCCCCCCAGCGGGGCAGGAAGCAGGCCTCTGTCCCGGCTCAGCTTTGTGGCACACCCCCTGCCACTTACCTCCAGGGACCGTGGCCCTCTGAGGATGCTGCCCCGACCCCCAGGCGCCCCCCAGGCTTGGAGGAAAGTGGGACTGAACTCGGTATTGCTGGTAAGGACGGTGAAGCGCCACAACGAGGAGCCCTGTGGAAAAACGAATAAAAATGGGAAGCTTGAGCCGTGTGTGTGTGCGTGTGCGTGTGTGTGTGTGTGTGTGTGTGTGTGTGTGTGTGTGAGAGAGAGGGGAGGGGGGCGGGGAGGGAGGGAGAGCGTGCGCGAGCCCTCCCCCGCCAGCTCAGGTTGCTCAAGGATTTGGAACGGTACCAGAGGCCCTTGGAAATGTAATTGTGATTTACCTGTGCCAAAGGGGCTTTAAATGTCACATGTATAAAGGGGGAGGCGGACAGGATTTGGAAGTCTAGTCACCTCTGAGTCACCATCACTGCCAAAGTGTGGGGCTGGGCGGTGGCAGATTGACAGGCGAGGCCTCGGAAACTCGGGGCTCTGGTCGAAGAGTGTGCGGGGCGCTGCGTGGAGGATCCCCGCGAAAAGTGGCGGAGACCCTAGCGGGACCAGCACGACAGCTTAAAGGCAGCGCACAGAGCGGAGGGTCCGAGGGCTGCGAATTCAGCTTGGGAAAGTGAGGTCTTCAGTTTCCGGCGAGGCTGACGCTGACCAGACTGACTTCTCTGACGTCGCACACTTGGCTGGTTTGTGCCTCTGAGATCCGCGCCACGGCTGTATTTTATTTCAGTTGTCACCACCGTTCCCTCCCGCTACGAAACGACACTGCCAGCGCCAGCTGTGTCCTTGGGAAGGGGGATATTTATGAAGGGCAGAGAGGCGGCCCGGAGAACCTAAAGATTCCACGCTGCTAATTGCAGGCCATGAATTCGGAAGGGCAGGCTCTTGCCGGCCGGCAGGGCGACACGCCTGGCGCAGTCATCGTTTACTGACGGAGAGCCCGCTTCGCACGGGCACCACGCTAGGCTCGGGAAGCCTGGCCACTCTGGCCATTGTCCTTGCTGGCAAGTCGGCAAACATTAAATTCTCAGATGTGCACTTAGTTTTGCCTTCGTTCCTGCCACCTTGACTGCTAACTTCGCAGGACGGGCAGCCACGTGCGTGTCTTCTGGGTGCTTCCATCGCCAACGGTGCAGATGACCGCGAGTGAGTCAATGTCCTCCAGGAGGTGGCCGTCGTGTCCAATGCCTCCCACTGCATAGTCACTTGCAGGTGTGGTACATAGTAGGTGCTTAGTATTTGCCAACAGGAAGATCGCGAGTGTTGAGGAGAAGCTAGTGGTGGGTAACTGCAGAGCGATGACTCTGTGCTCGGCCCGGGAGGCGGATGCTGCGAGAGGTCGCAGCGAACTGCTCCATTCTGCCTCCAGGTAGGTCTTCCTGGAAAGCGCAGGGTGGACATAACAAAGTGACAGCCCCGCCCGCACTCCTGGCCGTGGTAAAGCGCATGCAGCGCTCTTTGGTAAAGACAACATCCTCAAGCGACAGTCTTTGAAACAAGGCCTTTGCCTGTTGCCAAGTCCTGTCCCCATGTGTCCTTCCAGGAGCGGCTGAATCACAGGCCAGACGTTAACGCTGGTGCTCAGGCCCCGCCTCTGTATCTATCTTCCCGTTCACCAGCACACGCTTCCCTGAGAGATGGCCCAGGTGCAGGGCGGACGCGACACCTTGGCAGGTGTTTCTCCCTGTGCTGGAAAAACAGAGAACGCTCGCTTTGGGGCCAGGAGGATGGGTTGTTTGAAGCGTTTGCTCTTCCATGGTGCCTTACGAAGCTATTTTAGAGCTCAAGGCAAAAGGAAAAACGGAGACCCCTTTGTACCCTGACCAAGCGGCCTCCCATATTTGGAACCGGGGGGAAAAGTTAATAAAAGTTCTACTATGAAAAAACAGGTCTATCCATAAAGCCTGTGTTGCCCCTTCCGTTCGCACACCGTCGTCAGCCCTCGTAAACGATCATTCCCATCGCGCGGTAACTCGGGGTTGTGAAACACACAGCAGCCTGTTTTTATTTAACGTGGTGGCCCCTTGTTTCTTATAGCTTTTTTCATAACTTGATTTTTGGAAATGTTGCATGGAACTCTTTCTTGATCGCTGAGCTCGTTGGCACTCCCCTGCATTTCGCGCCCGCAAAAGCGCCTCACCCGCCTCACCCAAGTGCAGCTCGGGCTCCCCGGGACACGGCGTGTAGCATCGTTACCAGAGACGAGCTGGTGGTTGGATCTTCCACCTGAAGAGAAGCTCAAGGGTGACAGTGACACCAGCCAAGTTGAGGAAGGGCCCCGGCCAAGTGCCCCACAGATGCTATCTCATTTAAACCTCAGAGCAACCCTGGGAGGAGGCACTCAAGGTGCCCCACTTTGCAGGTGAGGAAACTGAGGCGCAGAGAGGGGAACCGAGCTGTCCTGGTAAGTCGGTGCCAGAATGCGGGCCCAGGCCGTGGCCTCGTGACTCCCTCCCCACCGCCACTTGACAGTCACGTGAATCACGACCTGGGCTGCAGCGAACAATGCCAGGCACCGTAGATCCTGCTGTCTCGTTTCTCAACCTCGTGTCCCTTAACTGATGTTTCACGGCTATCGTTAATGTGCATTTTTCGCCGAGTAATTTCCACAGCCCGAACTTGTAGCACATCCCAATGACAAACGTCCCTGGTTCCGAATCCCCTGCCAGCTGCAATGTCACCCTCGCCTCCTTCCGACAGCCCATCCAGTTTTATGATCGCTCTGTGCCAGTGATCACTACTGAACCTTTAAGAATCCAGACACATTTCAAGTTTAATTGAATAAAATTCTTTGTATAATAAATTCCGCATGAATGCTACATAAATCAGTGCCTGGGAGGATTTGCGGCTCATCCCTCCCCTTTGACGGGGCCTGGGAATTTTCTGGCAATGCCGGCCCCACGCTGGAATAGGCTCACCTGTGCAGTCCAGCTGGGCGTGCAGTTTCGATTCGCATTGGTCTGCTGCTCTTCTCATCTAGGGTCCTGGGAGACAGTGCTCAAGTCCGAGTGGAGGTGAGGACGGGCAGGCTGGGGAGACCCAGCTTTGGTGATGTCCCTTGGGTTCTCCCACTGCATGGAATCAAAACTTCTCAAGCCATGGTTTGTCACCTTTGGAATTCTGATGAAAGCCTGTGCACACTCCCTAGCTAGACGCACACACACTCACGAGTTTGCAATCTTAGGAAGTCCATGGAACCCCTGGGTCGGAATCCCTGTTCTAAGAGAACCGGTGCAACCCCCTCTTCGGGGCCCAAGTTGGGTTCACGACGCTGCCTTCTCCAGCGACGTCTTGGGGGCTTCAGAGAGCCCCAGCCCTGAAGTGTGCGGAGGTCCACCTGGGCCCGGCCGGGAGCGGCTGCTGGGTGACCTCTGATGCTTGCAAGACCATACAGGACAGTGAGGGACTGTCAGACACCTGGATCGGGCGTTGGCTGCTCTGGGCAAGTCATTCCATCTCTCTCAGACTTGTTTCTTCATCTATAAAATGGGAATAATATTTACCCCATGGGGTCATTGGGAGAGTTTAAAGAGGCAACGTTTAAAAGGGTAGTATTGCCCCCTTGCAAATGTTAGCTGCTATTATTATAATTGTTTATTATTATTATTGCTATTTTAATTCAAATTCGAGCTTTACACTTCCTAGCAGAGTCACTTTGAGCAAATGCTCTAACCACTTCATCTTCAATCTTCATCTTTTATAACTGGAAATGATTATACCAGCTGCCGAGGGTCCAGGGAATACATCCATGGGCCTGGCACATGGTAGCAACTAAAAAACAACCATTGTTGTTGAATCACGTTTTACCCTTTTCAAAACACTTTCTAATAGCTCAGGCCCAGGTAAAGCAAGGACCACTTAGCAACACCTCTGGTTTGTTTGACTTGCTTAGTGGGTTGGGGAGACAAGTGACCTGCAGAGGTAACTGGCCACAATCTGACAAAACTAGGGGGCTGTGGCTCCAGGAACATTGTGCCAAAGTGAGAGGGAGAGTGACTAGCAGAATAATGAGGGCTGAACGGGATCGCAGCGATCATTGCACCCATTTTATGGATGAGGAAACTGAGGCCCAGAGAAGAGAATGTAATAAGTAAATATTAATAAGGCCCACAGATTGAGCACTGATTATGTCCAGGCATCCTAAGAACAGTTCATTTAATTCTCTCAACAGCATATTAATATTATTATCATCCCTAACTTGCACATGAGGAAACCTCAGGCCCAGAGAGGAGAAATGACTTCCTCAAGGTCACACAGCTCAAGGAGATGGAGCAAGGCTTTAAATCAGGGCTCCAAGTGTCATGGTAGGTAGCACTTGCTCAATGCTGAGCTACATGCTCAATTGCACCACAATGCCAGGGTTTTTTTTGAATGTGTCTTATTTCTCAGAACCCTACGAAGTATATAGTTATCTTCCCCATTTCACAGCTGAGGAAACTGCGGCTCAGAGGGGAGAAGTCACTTGCTTGAAGACACACAGCATCTGCAGGGGTGATGATGATATCATTACAAACAGCTGACAGTGATCTTGCTCTTCTTACATGCGGGGCTTTTTAAACCTCTTCACCACAGCGGACCGTGATGGCAGGGACTCCCCTCCACGGCCGTGTCCAGTGGACACTGTTATCTTTGTTTCACAGACTAGGAAACTGGGGCACAGGAAGATGGCACCTTGGCTGGTGTCATGCCACAAGGAAGAGGCCAAACTCGGATTTGAACTCGGATCTGTCTACCACCGGCATGTTCTGACCTCTCCATGGTGAGTGCCACTGCCGAGGTCTCCCTCTGGGCGGCAGCAGAGCCAGGACAAGGACCCCGGTCTTCACATTCCCCTGGGGTGGCCACACAGGCGCAGCTGCTGATGGAGGGGCGACTGGCAGTTAAGTGGGGCAGGGCTTCTCCTGGCGGGGACGAGCAGGGAGTACCATAGACCCCTGAGGGCCCTGGTTGCCCCGGCGATGAGCAGCCTCTCGGAGGAAGGGTGAGAAGCAGGTGCCAGTTCCGGGTGGCACGGGATGAAGGCACCTGCAGAACGGATTAAATAAATGCCACCAAGTTGTCCAGCTGACTCGGGGCCTGGGCGTTGCGAGGTGATGCAAGGTGACCTGTGCTCCCTCCGTCCCCACAGAAACCACTCCCAGGGGAAGCTCCCGCAGCACCGGTCCTTCGGCCCTCGTCACCGGCCATCTGCAGAGCCCAGGTCCCTCTCCGGCCAGCAGGTGCCTTTATTTATGATCACCTTGGAAGGGTCGAGCAGACATATGTTGCTAAGCGCTGTTTATTCTTGTTTATAAAATTTATGGCTTCACCTCGATTACACACTGTCAAAACAGAAAGGATTGGCCCCAAAGTCTCTTGCCGCATGACTGCCTCAGACGTGCGTACATCTGTTAGCTCCGTAGGAGCTGTAAAGGGAAATAAAGTTCACGATAACTCAGAAGCTGTCCTGCCATGAGGTGTGAGCCGCAGGCCTTGAGGAGAGACATCCAGGCGTGCACGTGGGAAGGGAGGCGGCTGGGGTCTGTGAGCGGCTGGGCCTGGTGGCCTCGGGCCCCTGCCCCAGCCAGGTCTTGGACGCTCTCGAGGTGCCTTGAGTTGGGGAGTGGGAGAGAAGGAACTCATTTCTACGGCCCTCGGGGGTCCAGCTGCAGGATGCCAGCAGCTGGAGAGAGTCGTGAGCCTGTGGCTCTCCACCTGCCGACTTCAGCGGGGAGAGGAAAACATCGGCTCTCCGCTGCTGCGGGGAGTGGAGATGGGTATGAACTTCCAGGAGGGCAATTTGGCAAAGCACATGGAAGTCCTAGGAATGTGTTTACCTTACGGTCCTGCAATTCTGAGACTGAGAATTTCTCTGAAGAAAATAGATACATCAGTGGAGCCGTGGGGCTTTTTTTTTTCAGTGCAGTATTGCTCATTACAATGAGAAATTGGAAACCAGCATCCAACAATAGGCTAAATAATTAAGTAAAATATTTGAAAGACTGTAAGAAATACCATGAAGCCATTTAAAATGATGGTGCCTACGTATTTACTACTATGGAGAAGTGTTCAATATCTATTAAGTGACAACAAAAATCCGAAATTGCAAAATGTTATAGAATGGTCTAAATTCTGTAAAAGAAATATAAAGGTGTGTATAAACACTCCAGAAAAATATGAGGATCCATTCTTTACGTTAATACTTATCTCTAAGTGGTGGAATTATGGGTGGTTTTAATGTTCATTTTTGTTTGCCTGGATTTTTTTTCTTTTGCTTTTTAGAGACAGGGTCTCACTCTGTTGCCCAGGCTGACGTGTAGTGGTGTCATCATAGCTCACTCCAGCCTTGAACTCTCGAGCTCAAGCAATCCTCCTATCTCAGCTTACAGAGTAGCTGCGGCTACAGGTGCGCACCACCATACACGGCCAATTTTTTAATTTTTTGTAGAGACGGGGTCTCACTATGTTGTCCAGGCTGATCTCAAACTCCTGGCCTCAAGTGATCCTCCCGCCTCAGCCTCCCAAAGCGCTGTGATTACAGTCATGAGCTACCACACCTGGCTTGTCTGTCTGGGTTTTCTAATTTTTCTGCAATGAATTTGGGTTGAATTTGACCAAGGCTTACTTGTGTAACATACGTGAGTGAAACAGAAAATAACCTGGTAATAGGTTTCTCTGCCTGTATTAAATCATCACCCTCCCTTGGGATGGATGAGGACAAGAGACCCTCTCAAATTCTCCCCCCAACCCATGGGGAGGGGCCCCTCCAAAGTCTAGAAGCCTCGAGAATATGCACTGTGTTCATTCTGTCGGAGACAGCTGGCTGTCTGGAGTCCAGCCTGAATTCAGACGCTTGGATTCAGTTCTAGGGCAACAGAGGAGGGAAGAAAAATGATCCTGGCCCCACTGAGGTGTCCCCTGGGGGAAATCTCATGAGCCTGGCACCCCTCTTTCTCCTCTGTTGGTTGCTGCATCTTTATCTTGCGCAGGGTTTGAGAGGAGACAAAGAACCTTCATATTTACTGTCTCATATAGATTTTCCTCCTGGATCATCACCCTCATTTTCCCTTAACAAGCCGGCACTCCAGTGGGTAGAATGATGAGCCTGCTGTGCCATAGTCAGTGAGTGGCAAAACCAGCACCGAATCCCAGCCTTGGTTATCAAAATCCAGTTTCCTTTCTCTTCTGTTCTGCTGAGAGCAAGAAAGGGCTTATCCCAGGGCGAGAAAGAGATGCCAAGTCCAAGTGAGTGCCTGGAGGGCCGTGTTAAGAAGCTTGAGGCTGGGTCCAGATTCCACAGGAAGGAGTTGGGTAATGCATTATTAATGTCTGCCACGGCCTCTGCCGGGGTAGTGGTACAGGTGGCGGCGTGGACCTGACATTTCTGGATTCCTAGGGCGGAGCAGACCCCAAAGGGATGGGGATTTCAGGGTCAGTTATGGTCTTCAGGCTACTGGAGAGTTGTCAGATTGTCTCTCCAAACCAGCCCCTAAAGCTGCCACCCCAGCCCCTCAACTCCCTAAGAAAACTACCTAATAGGAGAGGGATTTCTCAGAGCTTTGAGGCGACACATCAGGGTCACAGATCCCTGAGAACCAAATACTTATAAATCAGACTAATTAATTAGTCAGCCCTGACGAGCTCACCGCCATAATTCAGAATCTGTAATTACATTTTGCATTAAAGCAGCAGAGTTAAGAT
>CAUYSK010003971.1:0-50425 GCA_963575035.1 Avahi laniger | reverse complement strand
CAACATCTCTAATCATCAGGGAAATGCAAATTAAAACCACAATGAGATATCACTTATCTCCAGTGAGACTGGCCTTTATCAAAAAGTCCCAAAACAATAAATGTTGGCGTGGATGCGGAGAGATAGGAACACTCATGCACTATTGGTGGGATTGCAAACAAGTGCAACCTCTGTGGAAAGCAATATGGAGATACCTTAAAGAGATACAAGTAGAAGTACCATTCGATCCAGCAATCCCATTACTGGGCATCTACCCAAAAGAGCAAATGATGCTGTATAAGAAAGACACCTACACCCGAATGTTTATAGCAGCACAATTCACAATTGCAAAGATGTGGAAACAACCCAAGTGTCCGTCAATACATGAGTGGATTAATAAAATGTGGTATATGTATTCCATGGAGTACTATTTAGCTTTAAGAAACAATGGTGATATAGCACCTCTTGTATATTCCTGGATAGAGCTGGAACGCATTCTACTAAGTGAAATATCCCAAGAATGGAAAAATAAGCACCACATGTACTCACCATCAAATTGATATTAACTGATCCACTGTGTTTTGAAGTTCCTTGAATTTCTTCTTCATCGACAAGATTTTTGTTTGGTTTTTCCATAGTATTTCAATTTCTTTGGAGAATTTTTCATTCATTTCCTGGATTGTTCTTGTGATTTCTTTATGTTGAGATTCTATTTTCTCTTTAATTCCATTGAGTTTCCTTACGATCCATAATCAGAATTCTTCCTCTGTCAGTTTAATCATGTCATGTATGTTGGCATCAATTGATGGACATGGAATATTGTCTTTTGGAGGTGAATTTTCTCTCTGATCTTTCATGTTTCCTGTGTTCTTTCACTGATTCTTTCTCATCAAGCTACTTTGTCAAGGACTGGTGGTGTTGGGACTGATTAATGGACTTAATTTTGGGATTCCAAAGGGACGTTCCTTGGCAGAGCTGAGGAGATGTGCCCTGGTCCTATATTGCCTTAGTGCAGTTTTAGCCTGTTGGGTTTTCTCTGGCCTGTTATCTTCACCTTCTGCTTATGGAGATTACTGAGTTTCTTTGCCTTGCTTAGAATCCCAGGTGTTGGATCACTTTTGTGTGTGTGACTCTGCTCTCGACCACTTGTTTGAGATGGAAGGCACTGTGTTGAGCTATGAGATTACTCTCTTTTTTGCTGCTTGTATTTTTCATGGAGGAGTCGGTTATCAAGGTATTCCAATGCTTTTGTATTGAGCTGTTAACCCCTAAATGGGACATACAGGTGCCTCAGTCTTTGGGGAATGTCATGCCACTCCCCAAGGGTTACTTGAGCCCTGTTATTACTTTAGAAGAGGTGAGAAGAGCAACAGGAACCAGCGAGCCTAAGAGAGTATACTTCAGAGGTTGTTTGATCAGCAGCTAGGAAAAAGCTGCTAATATGTTATTCAGGGCTCTTTTGCCACTCTCTTGAGGAGCAGCTCCTGATGGGTGTGACAATTGGTGCAATTGCTAAGGACTCTGGTCAAGATTTTCCTTTCAAGACCACAAGCCCCTACGATGACAATGGCCTGGGCATCAAGGGCAAGCCATTGTGTTATGGTCTTATCAGACGATCAAATCCAATCAGCTGTACCAAGACAACAGACTGTCCCCTTTGGCTTAGATCCAAGGTCACATAGATTCAAGCTAGTCCCATAGGGAAAGCGACTCTTCTTCTTTCTCCCTTCCTTCAAGGGCTGAGACTGTCCTGGAGGGGTGTGGGAGGGGTGTTGGCTGAGACTGTCGCAAGACCCAGCCTGGAAAGTGTCTTCTCTCATTTTTCCCCTCCTCCGAAGGCAGTTTTTGCCCTGCCAGAGGGGGAGATAACACATCAGACTGCGGGAAGGATACTTCAGGAAGTACCCAGTTCAGGAAGTGGCTACCTTCATTATTCCACTCCTTCAAGGGCAGAGTTTGTCTAATTGGTAGGAAGTGCACACCTCAGGGCTGCTGGAGAAGCCCTGTCCAAGGCCACTGAGGGACGCAGACCAGAAAGCAGCCTGCCTTGCTACTTCTCCCCAGCAGATATGGGGTCAGTCCCTTTGGTACGAAATACCAGTGGCCTGATTGTATTCAAGGGCCATCCGCAACCTCTGTGGGTCTCAGCCTGGAGAGCAGCTTCCCTTGCCCCTCCGCACTTCCAAAGGTGGGAGACTGTTTCTTTGGCAAAAGGTAATACAAATATTTAAAAAAACTATGTTAACTCTATGAGGACACAAAGTTACCATTTTATCCACAACACTTTTGGTGTATTACTAACCCTGACAGAATGGAATGGGTAAGGATTGGCTGGTAAAACTCATTCTCAGCAATCTCTCTGAATCTTACGATGGAGCCTGAAGTTTAAATGTCATAGTCCTGACTCAGGCTGATGCCACAGCCAATGGAAAGGTAACGGCCAAAGAGTGCCTATTGATCCATGAGTCAGCATGGGACAGAACACTAATTAGCATAGGGTTGCTCATGGGGATGGTCCAATTAGGCTTCTACAGTAATATGGGCTGCAAAGACACATTGTCCACCACCATTGGTCATTCTGAAAACAGTTGTTTGAATTAATCCCAACATATAATTTACAACCATTCTTTTATTCTAGTTTTTTTTAATGTGTGGATGCAATCATAAATGAAGAAGAGGGTGTTCACATTAACTTCACAAATGAGATATTTAGAATTATTAAAATCAGCCTAAAAGCCCAAGAGTTTTGAACCTGAAAAAAATGACCCTAAAGGGTACTTCTTAACCAATCCTATTAAAATTATTCATTAACGATATCCTTAAATGCAACTGAAATCTGGTTTCTCCTCACAGTTTCTCAGTCTCAGCAACCCTGGAGACATGTCTCTAAAGAGCTCACAAATCATTTGAGATGATGACCCTTTGATAGGATCAGTTAGATAATTTACAGGATTCACTGCAGCATGAAAACATGGGGCCCTTTGTTAAAAAATTATCAAGAGTTGGTCTGAATTTCAATATTATGACAGCATAGCATTAAACCAAGATCATGGCCCTGTGTGACTGCATAGATTGCACATCCATGAAGCCAGATAACCCTGTCCTCAGGGCAGCAATAGCCCAACAGTGTTATTCCAATGGTGCTATTCTAGCTACTCATCTGTTGAGTCATGGGGAGCAATTGACACTTTGTTATGTGTTTTCAACTGTTATGTAGGCAGATGGCTCCAGCTGTCCATGGGACATCTGCAGGGATAGCAACAGAGGGAAAATATGAGGGAAAGTGAATGCAACATGTCTGTCAGGAGTAACAACAAAAGAATAGAGGTCTTGCACAGTTGTTGGGGAACAAGAAAAAGGGAAGATGGCTACTGAAGATCCAACTGAGTGCCAACAACGTCTAGAGGACAGAGGGCCTTGGGTGCTCCCATGCCTAAATGAGATAATGTGACAGCATATCTTGAGATATTATTTGTATATTTCCATCTCTATCTATCTAGATATGTGTAAATTTATACTTAATTTTTTTAGTGTTTCTAACTTTCCACCCTAGCCCCAAAATAACAGCTGGCTCTGTACTCATTATCTCAAGGGAGAGATCTGCCAGCATAATATTTTCCTTCTTTAGGAAATATCCTAATAGTTGTCTCAAATTTAAGTACACAAGCCTAAATTCCAGACAGAGGAATAGATTTGGGAAATCGAACTTATGTTGACTAAAACCATGAAGGCAGAATTTTCTCCAGTCCAGAAGAGCAATTTTCCTGGTCTTGGAAGGAAGAGTGAATGTGTCCCTGAAGGAGGAATATGTCCCTGAACAAGAGAACATATACCCCACATCCCAGACAGAACCATCTGGGAGGTGGTCCTAGCCCTAGACAGGGAATAGCTGTATGGGTAACTAGGGTGATAGGGAGACAGGCAATCTTGGCTCTAAATAGGGCCTGGGAGTACAGAAGCAACATACAACATGCTGGAGAGGGAAAGAGGATATCTCACTGGCAACTTAGGTAGCCTGATGATGGAGGATCAAGGACCACATGATATGTAATGTAATCCCCCCACCCTCACCCCAAATCACAGGGAGGAAAGGGAAGCAAGAAAATGAATGAAGTTAGGTTTCCCAATAGACTGGTAAGAGGAAGAATAGGAACAGAAATTAAATCATAAAGAATCATTTTTTCTTGTACACCTATTTTTGGACTGGGATTCATTCTAACTACTCTGTGATGATACCATTTTCTAAGCTCATCCGATTCTCACTGCTTTTGACTCTGCTGTCACTGAGCAACTTTTTGTTTAAAGATATCTTTTTAAGAACAGTTTTAGGTTCACAGAAAAATTAAGAGGAAGGTACAGAGATTTCTCATATGCCACTTACCTCCATACATACATACCTCCATCCCATTATCAACATCCCCCACCAGAATGGCATATTCGTTAAGACTGATGAACCTACTTTACACATTGTAATCACCAAGGTCCATAGTTTACATTAGGGTTCACTCTTGGTGTTGTATTAAATACATTCTGTGGGTTTGGATAAAATAAATGTATAATGACATGTATCCATCATCATAGAATCATATAGAGCGTTTTCACTGCCCTAAAATTCCTTTGTGCTCTGCCTGTTCATCTCTCCCTCTACCCCCAATCCCTGTCAACCAGTGACCTTTTGACAATCTCCACAGTTTTGTCTTTCCAGAATGTCACCAAGGAACATTTTGATCTTAATTTGGTTTCCAGTTTTTAGGTTTTACCAGTGGGAGGAGCATGTTTCGACTACCATGAGTATGGTATTGCATTTCTCTTGGCAATGAAAGTTCTCAGTATAAATGAACAAAATTGACATAGTTCTAGTTTATAAATTAGTCAGTCTCTTGTTAGTTTGGTTAATATGGCTCAGTTCCCTGGACCTGGCCACACAGGTGCACCGCCAAAATGGAGTTTATGAACTTGCAAAATAGACGGCCACAATGACCACTAAAGTGCATATGCCTCGTGAAAATCTATGACTGAGAAGACCTACTGATCTCTCTCTACTGGAGTTTTCTGTTGTACCAATAATATCATAAAAAGGTTAAACAAGAAGAAACTATATTAGTATAATGCAATAGTTAAGAGTGTAGGTTCTGGAATCAGATTGCCCAGGTTTATCAAACCTTGGCTTTGCCATTTATACTATGATTTTTAGCAAATCAAAGGAATCTCATAATATTGGTATGAGTAATAAAGATATTAACTCATGTAAAGCATTTTCATCAGTGCTTAGCATATGTTAAGTGCTTTATAAATGTTAGCTACTATTTCTAGTGTTATTGTTCTTATTTAAGCGTTCTCATCTAGCCTATGTTCAATTTCATGAACATCTTCTTATATTAAACATTATAATTTATTCTTTTTTTTAATTTAACACCTTGTCATAAATACTTTATGTGTTTCTATGGAGGCTTAAATGATCATTTTTAATAGCATAATTTAATTCACTAAATATTTGAGCACTTAACTCAAAACAGATTATGCTACATGACAGGGATACCAAAATGATGATAAATCAGAACAATTGGCAAAGGTAACAAACAGAACACTGAAAAAGAAATATAAATGTCTAAAGGAGAAGTCTACCCTAAGAAGAAGTCGAGAAATGCAAATTAAAGCAATAGTTATGCACTCAAGGTATTGGCTGTAAAAAAAGAAAGCAATAGTTATTATTTTCACCTAGGAGATTGGTAGTATTAAAAAGTTTGATAATCACTTTAGATTAGAGTACGGGACAATGGGTACTCTCCTCTTCTGCTGGTGAAGTGTAAGACAGAAGTAAGGATGTTTGTTCACTTAACAACATTTATAATCATGAAAATTAAAAACTACATAAATATTCATCAATACTTAAAATGGTTAAATATACTGTGATGTATTAATTTTTTTAGTCCGAAAACACAATTTTAATAAAGTGTTACTGATATTTGGACAATTTCTATGATAACATCAGCACAGGGATATCAAGAAGTGGCTAAACTTGTAAGTCAAGAGTTATGGTCTTTGCCCAAAGGCAATTACAGCAACAACTAAAATAAATAAATGGGACCTGATCAAATTAAAGCTTCTGCACAGCCAAGGAAATTGTCACAAGAGCAAACAGACAACCTACAGAATGGGAGAAAATTTTTGCATGCTACAAATCCGATAAAGGGCTGATAACCAGAATCTACTTAGAACTCAGGAAAATCAACAAGAAAAAATTTAACGACCTTATCAAAAAGTGGGCAAAGGACTTGAACAGAAACTTTTCAAAACAAGACAGAATAATGGCCAAAAACATATGAAAAGATGCTCAACATCTCTAATCATCAGGGAAATGCAAATCAAAACCACAATGAGACATCACTTACCTCCAGTGAGACTGGTCTTTATCAAAAAGTCCCAAAATAATAAATGTTGGCGTGGATGCAGAGAGATAGGAACACTCATACACTGCTGGTGGGACTGCAAACTATTGCAACCTCTGTGGAAAGCAATATGGAGATACTTTAAAGAGATACAAGTAGAAGTACCATTCGATCCAGCAATCCTATTACTGGGCATCTACCCAAAAGAACAAATGATACTCTATAAGAAAGACATCTGCACCCGAATGTTTATAGCAGCACAATTCACAATTGCAAAGATGTGGAAACAACCCAAGTGTCCATCATACATGAGTGGATTAATAAAATGTGGTATATGTATACCACGGAGTAGTATTCAGCTTTTAGAAACAATGGTGATATAGCACCCTTGTATACTCCTGGATAGAGCTGGAATGCATTTTACTAAGTGAGTTATCCCAAGAATGGAAAGACAAGCACCACGTGTTCTCACCATCAAATTGGTATTAACTGATCAACATATAAGTGCACACATAAGAATAACATCTATTGGATGTTGGACAGGGGGGAGGGGAGAGGAGGGGTGGGTATTTGCATACACAAAGAGTGCAATGTGCACCATCCAAAGGATGGGCACACTTGAAACTCAGACTTGGGGGGGGGGAGTGGGGAGGAAAGGGCAACATACATAACCTAAACATCTGTACCTCCTAATATGCTGAAATAAAAAATAAAAAAATACCTTTAAAATCTAAAAAAGAAAAAAAAAGTAAAAAAAAAAAGAAATAGCAATAAAGTACATTTGTACCCCATGGAATAGAGAGTAACATCAAATATAAGTGGGCTTAACAGTTCAGTTTTAAGGCAGAGGTGGTCATACTTAATGAAAATGGAAGATTCAAAACATTGAAAAAACCCCAAAACTTGTCCAAAACATTCCTCTACATAGAAGAACATGACAGATTAAAATTAAAAGAGAAGAAAAACATACAATACGCCATGTTAATTATAATTATAAGTAAGTTAGTATGACTATATTTATAACAGAAAAAATAGACTTCAATACAACAAATGGTACCAGGGATACATCTAATAACAGAGTTCCAATAGACATGAAACAAAATTAATAGAAATGGAAGAACAAATAGACCAATCCACTATCATTGTTGAAGATTTCTATATTTCTTTCCTAGTAATTGATAAAGCATCAATTTGTATTCGAAAATTAATAGGGATTGTATCAAAAAATTAATAGGACTTGTAACTGAAAATTAATAGGGATTTAGTAGACTTTACCACTCTTGACAACCTTAACATTTAAATAACACCCTACCCTACAACTACTAAGTACGTATACTTTTCAAGTACACATAGAATATTCACCATGATATACTATATTCTGGGCAATACATAAGTAGGATTAGAAATTTATTTCGGCAGGTTTGGTGGTCTGGTGAGGGTTGCATTTTCCGGAGGGGAGAAATGTGGTGTCAGAAGGCAAAAGGGATAATTAGCCTACTGAGCACTGCATGAAGCCATTTTTATAAAGGCTTAAATTCCACTAAGGAGGGAGGAGCCCTTATGGCCTAATCACCTCTTAATGTCTCCACATCTTAATACTATCACATTGGCAATACCTGAATTCTGGAGGGGACACATTTAAACCAGAACAAGATCCTAGTATGATTTTGTAAATATTGGTAAGCCAATTTTCAAATTTTTTTGAGAAAAACAAAGGATCCAGCGTATCAGAAACAATTTTGAGAAAGAAGAATAAATTTGGAGAATTCGCAATTTCTGATTTCAAGACTTAGCATAAAGCCAAAATGACCAAGATTTTGATTTTGGTGTAATGTTAAGTTACAGTTCAATAGAATAGAATTATAAATCCAATACTAGACCCACATATATATGATTATTGATATTTGAGAAATATGTCAATATAGTTCAATAACTTTTCCAAACGTGGCACTGAAACAGGTTGATATTCATTTGAAAAGAAAACAAAATTTTAACCCTATATATAAATACTCACTCAAAATGGATCATAGAACTAAACCAAAAAATCTGTAACTATACATCTTAGAGAAGTATATACAGGAGAAAAATGTTGCAGGCATTGATTACTTTGATAGGACACAAGCACAACCTTAACAGAAAAACATTGTTAAATTGTAGCTCAATAATATTAAAAATCTGAGATAGAATATTTGTAATACATTTATTTGATAAAGGACTTGTATCCAGAATACATAAAGACCCTCTTACAACTCAAAGATAAGAAAAACCCAATTAAAAATAGGCAAATATTTCATCAGACACTTCTCCAGAGAAGACATATGAAGATTAACATGCACATAAAGATGTTCAACAACCTTAGTCATATGCAAATTAAGTTACTACATGATCCCACTATACACATGTTAGAATGACTAAAATTAAAAAGACAAAACACCAAGTGGAAGTTTCCATATATTGATTTTGGAAATATAAATAGTACATTTTTTTTTGAAAACCAACTTACCATTTTTTAAAAAGTTAAACATGCACTCATAATACAACCGGGGCAATTCCATTTCTGATTATTTACCCAAGAGTATTAAAACATATGTCCACAAAAATTCATTATAGATTTGCTCACAATAGCCCAAAACTAAAAACAACTCCAAAGTTTCTTCACAGAAAAATAGATGTACAAATTTTTCTCCACCCAAATAACAGAATGCTACTTATCAATTACAAGGAGATACTACTGATAAACATGTAACAACATGGATGAATATCAAAGTATTATTCTTTGCAAAAGAAGCCATGCACAAATTTTATACTTTATATGAAAATATATCAGAAACAAATTTCATCTACTATAATGACTGAAAGCAGATTGGGTTGTCAAGAGCTTGGAGTCTGGGAAAGGGTAATGACTAGAAAAGATCATAAGGAAACTTTTTTGGAGTGTTGAAAATCCTCTGTCTTGAGTGTGGTGGTGATTAGACTGGTATATACTTGCCAAAATCATCAAGCTGCACACTTAAAATCAGTGCAGTGTCATGTACATAAAATATACATCAGTAAGGCATATTTATATACCTTACTGTTATAAGGTACAACAAAATATAAAAATACTATACTGTTAACATAATATAGATCCATGTATACATACACTTACATATATTTACATATATAATATAACATATAATATAATGTAATATATGACTAAAAAGACCGGAAAGTTATATAATATTTTTAATTAATTACTATATGTTTTTACACTTAGTACTAGTTTTTATTTTCCATGTTTTTAAAATAAACTCATGTTTTTAAATTTAATCAAGTCCCATTATTTATTTTTGTTCTTGCTGTGAATGCCCTGAGAGTCTTCTTCATAAATTCTTTGCCCAGGCCAATATCTAGAAGAGTTTTTCCAAAATTTTCTTCTAGAATTTTTATGGTTTCATGTCTTAGATTTAAGTCTGTTATCCATCTTGAATTAATTTTTGCAAGTGGTATGGATCCTGTTTCAATCTTCTACATGTGGCTATCCAATTTTCCAAGCATCGTTTATTGAATAGAATTATTTTCCCCAGTGTATATTGTTATCTACTTTGTTAAAGGTCAGATGGCATTCTCTGTTCTGTTTCATTGGTCTATGTCTCTATTTTTGTGCCAGTACCAGGCTGTTTGGGTTACTATAGTCTTGTAAAATAGCTTAAAGTCTGGTAACAGAGCAAATAGACAACCTACAGAATAAGAGAAAATATTCACATGTTATACATCTGATAAAAGACTAATAATCAGAATCCACAAAGAACTCAAGCAAATCGGCAAGAAAAAAATAAAACAATTCCATCAAAAGGTGAGCAAAAGACATGAACAGAAGTTTTTCAAAATAAGATAGACTAATGGCCAATAAGCATATGAAAAAATGCTCAATATCACTAATCATCAGATAAATGCAAATCAAAACCACAATGAAATATCACCTAACCCTAGTGAGAATGCCTTTTATCAAAAAGTGCCAAAACAATAGATGCTGGTGTGGATGGGGAGAGAAAGGAATACTTATACACTGTTGGTAGGACTACGAACTAGAGCAACCTCTATGGAAAGTAGTATGGAGATTCCTTGAAGAACTAATAATAGACCTACCATTTGATCCAGCAATCCCATTACGGGGTATTTACCCAAAGGAAAAAAAATGTCATTTTATCAAAAAGATATTTGGACTAGAATGTTTATTATAGCACAATTTATAGTCACACAAAGATGTGGAATTGACTCAAGTGCCCATCAGTTCATGAGTCAATTAATAAAATGTGGTATATGAACCATGGCGTACTACTTAGCCATAAACAATGAATTAAGACTTTTTGCAACAATCTGGATAAAACTGAAGACCATTCTCCTAAGTGAAGTATCACAGGAATGGACAAACATCACATATACTCACCATTAAACTGGAACTAACCAGTCAGCACTAATGTTCACAAGAGTAAAAAATTAAACAATCCATTGATTTCCATAAAACTCAACAGAAATCACACAACTGGGAGTCGGGTAGAAGGGATGGGTGAAATCATACCTAATTGGTGCAATGTACACTATCTGGGTGACAGGCACACTTATAACTTTGACTCAAGCAGTACAAAAGCAATCCATGTAACCAAAACATTTGTGCCCCCATAATATTCTGAAATTATAAAAATATAAACTCATATTGATTGAATAAACAGAGAAAAATATTAGAATAGAAAACAAAGAGTTGAGCTTCAGAACTGAAATAGGCACTTTAGATTTTGACCTAGTAGGCAGATTTCTCAACATGGATTCAGGCTATTTTCTCCCATCTTGTATATAGATATCATGGTTATGTTTTTCTTTTCTTTTTTTTTTTTTTTTTTTGAGACAGAGTCTCGCTTTTGTTGCGCGGGCTAGAATGAGTGCCGTGGCGTCAGCCTGGCCCACAACAACTTCAAACACCTGGGCTCAAGTGTTCCTCCTGCCTCAGCCTCCCAAGTAGCCGGGACTACAGGCATGCGCCACCATGCCCAGCTTATTTTTTCTATATATTTTTAGTTGTCCTATTAATTTCTTTCTATTTTTAGTAGAGACGAGGTCTCGTTCTTGCTCAGGCTGGTCTTGAACTCCTGAGCTCAAACAATCCGCCCGCCTCGGCCTCCCAGAGTGCTAGGATTACAGGCGTGAGCCACCGCGCCCGGCCCATGGTTGTGTTTTGATTTTATTTTTAATTATTATGGGTACATAATAGTTGTATATCTTTATAGACATTATGATTTTTTTAAAAAAAATCAAACTTTGTTTCCTTAGCCCTGAGAAATCCATTGAAATATTATCAATTTTTATAATGTCTAAATGACAGCATTAGTTTTCAAGTGAAATATAAATGAACTTTGATTTAACAAAATGATAATATTTAGAAAAATCTTACATTTATATATCCTAAACACAGTATCTGGTGTTCTCAGAAAATCATCTATAGAGAACATATTTTAGTTCATTTCACAGTATGTTAATTGTGTAACACACTGTAACCATTACCTTTTACCAAGTACAATTATTCTTCTAATGAAAAGTGATGAATTTAACAAGAAATTATTAGATCTGTTTGATCTAAGCATGAAAAAGTGGTTGATGGGAAATGCTTCCTAATGAATATTTAATTCCCTTTACCACTCCCTTCTTCAATTTTATAATTGAATTACATGCTTCAATTTAGTTAAATAAAGAAATAATAATTTTACACATCTAGTGTACAAAATACCATAATGTGCAACATTAGCTATAAAAAATCTTCTCTTTATTTCAGAGCAGAGAAGATATCGTCTTCCTAACTGCTTCTATCATTTGATTTTTCTTCATCCAGTGTGCGATGACAAATATTTGGAAGTTATTTTTTTTCCTTAAAATTTTTTCCTCTTCCTAACTTTTCTGCTTCCCAAATACCTTTCAAATATATTCATATATTATCCCTCTCTTTATCACTGTCTATACAAACCATTATCTCTGGGATCATTATCTGCTGCTTCCCTTTCTTCTCTCCCATTTTTCTTCCAATCCTCCATCATAAAACTCCTCAGGCATGCTTGAATTCTGACTTAAATCTTGCAGTGTCTCCCACTGCCTTATGACAAGGTGCTAATATCTTAGAGTAATGTAAGACATCTTTTAGGATGTATTCTCTGGCTACATGCTTAGTGTCATCTTCCTGCGCCAAAGTGTGTCATAAGTATAACCATCATACTAAGAATACTGTAAAATGATCTATATTTTTAAACTCATCTTCCATATAAAATTTCTATTTTTCTATTTTGACCATGTTTACAAGAGAGCCTTCAAAGAATGCATAATGAAGAGGAGTGCAATAGACATGCTCAATATCCTACTCACATCTTTTTACTCTTATCTCTTCAGAGGGAACCAGAATTGCAGACAATTAAAAAATTCTGGGAGCAGCCAAATTATGGAGAGAATTTGGTGGATAAATATCCCAGTTCCTTTGCCCCTAGTTTGGATTATTTATGAGATATTCCTTAGAAATACTAAGATCTTCTTTCCAGTGGTAATTTGCTGGCTAGTTCACCTTTTTGGTTTCCTTCCCTTCCCCCAACACTTCTCCAATTCATTTCTTCAGGCCCTTTCCCAAATAAACCACTTGCACTAAAATCTTTGTCTAACAGTCTACTTCTAGGAGAATATATACTAAGACATGGGCATTATGCCACTTTTGCATTAAACTTTTTGCATGTCTCCATCAATTAATGTTCAACTTTACTAATCAGAATTATCTTAAGAGTTGCAAAGTAAATAATCATAGTCCTGATGTAAGCATACAAACTTATGTGCAGTTCATATATAAGCATTAAAAATTTGAGTAAATAAAGTTCAGTTGTATTCAAATAACTGAAAGTAGTTTGAAGATTAAAGAATGGAATTAAATAAGCCAAGAATGGTGATATAAAGCCAGTCAAAATCTATGGGGTATCATTTGACCTATAGCATTCTTCTGTTAACCTTGGAAAAAAAAAAACCTCATCAATGTTGCCACCAAAATATCATTTAAATCTATGTTGTTCTCTTTAGAATCTGGAAATACAATTTTAGACTTTGGCTAAACTTTAAGTTTGGCTTTATTATTAATTTCTACCATTTATTTTATAATAAAATTTTGTTATAACACAATACAGTAAATCAAAAGGCAAAAGAAAATAAAACTATAACACTCATCATTTCTCTGTAAGTGATAACACTTTTAAAATCTGGTATATATTTCTATAAAATTTTCCACATGTATTGATAAATACAAATTTAGGATAACCATATTCATATTATTTTGTAAATTACCTTTCTCATTAAATAGATTCTGAATTATTTCCATATTGTTAAATATTCTTCTGTAAAATTATTTTTGATGGCTATAGGTTACTCTGTTAAGATGATTTGTTTCTTTTTGATTTGGCTTTCTATTGTGTCATATTTATAAATCTTTAATGTTAAATTTTGTAAACTAGTACTGACAGAGTCCACTCATGGTAATCATATCTCGGATTTCAGAATCTTGGCAAATTTTACTGGGCAAATGATGCCATCTGGCATCAGAGAATCAAGTAATTCAATGTCTCCAACCTACTTCAAATGTCTCTCCTCAAATTTTATTTTATTAGAAATCCTTCTCCTATATAAGACACTTTCCCTACCTTTCACTCTAATTTCATCACTAACCATCCTTGCATTCTACTTCCCTTCCTCCACATAATACATCTCATGACCTGACTTATTTCACAGTTATCCTTTTTTGTATGTGTATTGTCCATATCCCTGATAGTCTTTATGAACTATGAGGATGAGTAGTTTAGCATGTGGTAAGTATTTAATAAATATTCAAGAAATACATAAATAACTATAACTTTAAAAAGACCTTTTCCATATTGCGTAATCTCTAATTCTTGCTATTGTCATTTATTAAACATAAGAACCAACATCCCATAATAATCAATAAGTTATATCTTTTCTTCAGTTTGGAGATTTTTGTTTAAGGGTGGCTCAGCTGCTATTTTCCTGTGGGCTCTTGGACTATTTTGACATATATCATCTATTCATTTGCTTAGAAAAATCTTAATGTGAAACTGGGTACTCTCAACATAGAAGCAGGGAGGACTGATATGAGATCCACTTGAGTTTCCTCAGAGCCCAGCATCAAAGTTAAGTTATACACATAACCATTAAAACCACTATGAAAGTAAATGCAAATGATCACTTGATAGGTATCTATTATCTATTACATGTTAGTCTATATAAAATTATCATTTATATTTTCCCATAGAATATTTTCATAGTAGAAATAAAAATGCATGCATGAACATTTTAAGGCTGTTATGCATTCATTATTTTTATTTAGATTTTGGCATATTAAAGATGTTCATATGATTTAGAGTAGGGCAGTAAAAGAATTTTTCATGGGCTCACATTTTGTTTGCTCTTTTAAAATGTTATTTCTCTTTGCTGCTTTTGGAAGCAACATTAGGAGCTTTGAGAGGAGGAACTTTCCCTTTCCACTGCTGAGCTCAGCTCTCAGGGTACCACAAGGCAATGCATTCTATCATGATGCTGCTGCTGATTAGCATGGGTCTTGAGATATGAGTTTTAAGTATTATCTTAGCTCTATAATCATAAATGTTGTTATTAAGGAAGAAATTATTCATGTCTCTTTAGAAACAGTTTTAGTAATTGACTCTATAACCTCTAGAGTTGAGTCAATACACAAGGTAGATTTACTAAAAATATTATAATATGTACTATAGAAAAAGAAGAAGTCCCACAATTAAAATTAGCTTGTCATAAATGCTATTAAATGTCTCTCTTTTACCAGAAAAAAGTTATTTCCAAAGATTATATGCCATCAAGAAAAAAAAGCTTATGTATACATTTACTTATTTAAAAACTGGGAAAGATATTTACTGTATTGTATTTGTTACACTGTGGAAATGACTTTTGGTAACTTTTTGATATTAGCATGACTCAAACTTACATTTGGAGGATCAATGCCTCAGGTTATCTAACATAAATGAATTAAAAAAAAGCACAATGACATTGATAATTTGTTTTATTACAAATTGAGTAATTTACACTTGAGCCCCAAAAAGGGCATCTACACAAATTGAAAAGACAAACCAAAGGCTACAAAAAATTTGCAATGCTTGGGACTCAAAATATAAGGACCCAGAATATATAAAAATTCATAATTCAGCAAGTGAAAGCCTCAAAGAAAAAAGTGCAAGAGGTATAAAAAGACAATTCGAAGTAAAGTAAACCTGTATATTCAAAAAAGGGTACAAAGTTTTAGTTAGAGGGAAGAATAAATTCTAGAGATCTTTTATGTAACATGGTGACTATAGTTAATAATATTACACTGTATATTTGAAAATTGCTAAGAGAGTAGATTTTAAATGTTCTCATCATCAAAAGTGATAAGTACATGAGATGATGGATATATTAACTTGATTTAATCATTCCACAATGTACTCATATATGAAAACATCACACTGTATACTGTAAATATATACAATGACAAAATTAAAATTAAAGAATAAAAAAATGAAACACATTCACACACACATAATATTAAAAGGTATGTTTTCTCAATAGTAAACAGGCAAATGCAAATAAGACATAAGGAGATGCTTTTCGACTCCAGTTAAAAAGGGCTTGCAGTGTCAAATGCTGATGAAGACATGAAAAACAGTGACTTTCATATACTACTTCAATATAAATTGGTGCAACCTTAATGGAAGGCAATTGGGCAATATCTAATATAATTGAGGGCACTGACAACAAGCAATCCAACAATTCTATCCTTAGTCACACATTTGAGAGAAACTCTTTCAAAAGCAGCCTTCCAGCTACCAGAGACATAAAAGGGTCCAACCCGTGGGTCCACTCAGATTTCTGTGACATCTGAGTGTAGTTACCAGACAAATCAATTAGATTGGAATTAAGAGAATTAATAAATACTGTTTTCAAATCATTAAAGTTTGGGGTAAATTTTTTCACATAAAAAGGCTAGCTGCCACTTTTTCCATAAATGTCTATGTTGTGTATGAATATATATTAATATAGTAAAAACAAAAATAGGATCATATTATTATGTAACTAGAATATAAAATAATATTTTTTCCACATGGAGCAAGAAATTTGTTTTTGTTATTCTCTCTATGGCTAGAGAAAACCAGGGAAATAAGTAGAGAGAGAAGTACATTTCTCTTCTCATTACAAAAAAATAGCTGAGACTTTGTGCCCCGATTCTGAGTTCTTCTGTCTCTGATGATCTTTGGGTACCTTGATATTTCATGGTCACAAAGATAATTTGCTTTGTCTTCATCCATTGAGAGAAGTTGTTTCTTAGAGCTGAAGTGGCTGAAGTGCCCAAATCTAAAAGGAAACAGAAAATTGTATTAGTTTAGGTTAATCCCAAAGGAAATACTGAAAAAGGATTGGAGTGCCAGAGATACATATGGGAAGTGCAGCAAATACCAAGAAGAAAGAAGAAAAGTGATGCAGAGAAGGAAGGGAGACAAATAAAACGTACATTATCCAGCCAGTGCCCACAGACTTGACTGGAGCTCAGGCCCATAAAGAAAGTACAAAATACTGCAAAACACATGACTCAAGTTCATCTGTACATCTACCTTCATCCCCTGCTAGTGGTGAGGGAGCTGGGGTATTTACACACCAATTCCAACAAGTTCAAGCTTGTTCTAGTGGAAGGGTGGTATTAATTCTCTGGAATTTCCAGCCTGCTATGTGGGAAAAAAGTCTTCTCTGGTTCTAAAAAATAAAAAATCTCTCAGGTACAGAGAAGTTTACTGGAGAACACGAATTTCACTGGTCTGAGAGATAGGGGTAGGATCTGTGTCTGCTCCACTGGTCTTCCCCAAAATTGGGCAAAGGAGATGGTAGTTGATTTGGAAGTTTGAGAGACTACTCTACTTGCCCAGAGGTTGGGACATGGGGCCTGGGATGGCTTCAGGTTGCAATGACTGCTGTGAACCAAGACCTTGAGGGAAGAGTGGAAGCTGATTCGGGGTATGCTCTACTTGGCCTCTCAGACAACCAGGCTCTTGTGGGTTCTCATGTTGCAGAGGGCAGGCCCTAGGGAAGCAAGGTATAGCAGGAGGAGGAACAGCAGTTGTAAGATCTTTGCAGATATGGGTATTGTTAGGGAGTGGGATGCCCCACTGCCGGAGATGATTAAGGTAAGGGTTTTGCCTCACTGTGAAGTGGGGCATGGAGACAGAGTGATTCAGAAAAAGAAAACCACATAAGTTTCCCTGCACCTAATTTTATGGAACAAACTGATATCTGCAATATATGCTATGATTATATGTTTTAAATTATTATATTATATTAATATATATGCAATATAATTTTAATCTAGTTACTGTATTCCATTATGAGAATATATCAGAATTTATTTAACCAGTCTGCTATTGTTGGACAACCAATGTATTTTAAATAAAATCAAAATGATTATCCTTGAATTTTATCTGTGTGAGGCTAAGAATTTCCTTCTCAGCAACCCCTACATGTGGGATTCTGGATCAAAAGGTACGCACAGTTTAAGAACTTTAAAATGTATTGCAAAATAGTTTTTCAGAATGCATACATTGATTCATATATACTTCCACAATCTGCTTGGGGTTTCAAAGATACATAAGTAGCATTTTAAAAGTATGTCTTTTAACTACACAAAACCATTCCTAGCTTTCCCCAACTTGATCAGCTCATTTCACAATACTACAGAAAGTCAAGGGTTAGGACAGGTGTATCAAGTGGTACCAAGCTGTTTTTAATGAGACTGGTTAAGATTCTTCCCACTTTTCAGATATATCTGGACACTGAAAGAATTTACTTTCTTTGATGTTTAAGTTATCTAAACCCATTTGCTAAATTTGCTTGCTTTCATCTAATATTAAATTCAGGTTTGATTTAATGTCAGGGAGCTACTAAAATTCCAGTTCTGTGACTCATTTTTTTTTTCCGGTTTCATTCTTTATTATCTTACTATTTATTTAGCTTGCATGATCGAGAACTGATAAACAAAATTTTGTGTATATTCCAAATGTCACTTGGTTGATTTTCAATACTTGAAACTTCCCATAGGTAAAAGGAAAATGAGAGAGATTGAATTTTTGATAAGATTGGAGTCCCAGCAGGAAGTAATATTAAAATTGGCTTTCAGAACATAATAAAGCATTTGTCCAGTTATCTTTAATTGATCTGCTATGTAAAGGAGAGTGCAAATTGCAGATGAAATTGCATTGCTTTACCAATTAAAGAAGAGGATAAAATAAAGCAATAAAACAGGATGGGGATTTTTAATTCTTTTTTCATCTGGGCATTCATGGGCTACTTAGTATTTTTCAATATTGCTAGTGGGGGAAAAAACGTTCAATAACTTAAAATGAACCTAGACTTTAAAATCACATCAAAAAGAAAGTTTTCGTAATTTTGGTTACTTTTTATTCAAGGAGGGAGTTCTGTGATAGGCTGCTTGTTACCGCCTTGTCTGACAGCCTGGAGAGGCTACTCACTCAGGCAGCGTGGGTGAAGGGCTAGTTACGTCAATGAGGGGAGAGAGGGGTTAGAAATTAACGAGCCTGAATCTCCCCAGTGCTGTCTTACTCCCTTACTCCCGTTACTAAGTTAGGCTTGGAAAGATGTGCCTTCCTTTTGTAGCCAGAAATGCTCAGGGAAGCAGATAAAAACATGGAATCTCACCTGTTTCTTATTAGCTGAATTGCAAGTTCTTTATTCTTCTTGATCCTCAATTTTCTTGTCTATAAAATGGGAAAAATAATACCAATTTCATTGGCTTATTGTGAAGATTAACAAAGATAAAAATGTATGCATTGTCCAGGTTTGTATGTGGCATATATTAAGTCTGAAAGAACAGTTATATTATTGTCATGTGATGCTTTGGCTAGTATTCCTACTACTACTACTATTATAATTCTTTACTTTGGTTTGGGGTTAAGTTATTTACTAGAAATGAAGGTAGCATTGTCTAGGATTCAACTTTCCTACAAATCACACTTAAAGGTGTATTACAAGTGATTCTTTTACCATAGTCAGTAGAACAGGCTTTCTGTTTATTCTGCTGAAAGGATTCGTACTAAGATTCTAATAAGTCTATGTCGTTATCAAGAAATTCAGCACATAAATGTGAGCATTTATATAATTTATTCATTATAATAACAATAGAATACAATAGTTAAGTAGTTACTAAAACTAGGTGATGATCAAAATCACTGGGAGAGCTTTTAAGACACCCAGAAACAGAAGTCCTATCCCAGACCTACTGAATTCGAGTTCCCAGGCAGATTACTATCTGTAGGATAGGCTGCACTTTTGATGGTTAGGCCCACGTGGCAACTACTGCTGTATTTGAAGAATATTTTTTAGAAATGTGATGCTCTTAATAAATTGGAGTAAATATATTCTCTCCCCTCTTATGCTATTTAACACTGTGCTATATTTGAGGATTAAGTTTTAGAAATGCTCTGAGAAGCAAATGAGCTCTCCCTCTTCCCCTTTACTTTTCTAACAATGTAGTCTTTGCAGTTAGTCTGGGCTTCTTCATATGCAAGTATCCTGACTCTTGACTCACTCAGCACAGGATTATGTACCACTCCACGGGTCTATCTTACTTAATTCAAAGAACTCCCTCTTCATGGAGCTAAAATGTACCTCATTGTAACACACACAGAAATTTGGGGAGGCAGTCCTCTGATTTTCTTCTGTGTTTACATTTGAAACTATTATTTAAAAACCAACAATTTATACAAAACGCTGGGAAATAAAGCATAGCTGTGATTTGTGGGAGAGCGATGTGAGAGAAATTCAATGACTTTTTTGATCCATTGGGTTTTCTTCATCTAAACCATCATGTCTCTCTCTTCTGACCAATTTTGCAAAATTAAATGCCAACAAAGACCAAGCAGGTAGTACGTATCAGTGAAGTAGATGGAAAGACTATCTCAAAATAGTGTCCTTAATTGACTAAATTGAATTCTTCCTGCATTATTTTATTTGCAGTTTGTATGCATAATGATAGTCAACTGTTGAGAAGGTGTATGGATTCTTTCAGGTTAGTTGAAAGCTGGGGTCCTCTTGGTGGAGGGGTCTTTGATTTTTAAAATTTGATAGAGACGTGGGTTCAATAAATGTTTCATTTTTCTTTTAACTCTACTTTAAGAAAACTGCCAATGCAAGTGTGATGATAAATGGCAGCTGACACTGGGTTTCAGTATCTGGAGACAGCAGGGAGTAGTATGGATGATGATGAATGGAAGAATTCATTTACCATCTCGGGAGAATAACCACTTCTTAGCTCACTGCTGCCATGTGGGAATAAAAACCTAATGTTTCTAGAGCTAGATATCTTTTCAAGAGAGGTCTCCATATTTTTAACAGTTGGAAATTAATAAAAAATTGATAAACATATTGTTGATCACGCAGTTCAGGCCAACAAAAACACATCTGTGGGATAAGATGCAGCCCATCTTGTACCTTCCTCCAAATTTCATTTTAGATCCTTAATTATTTCAAACATAAAAATAATCATGGGTACTTGGTATCAATCTCTAATAATGCCATGCTTTATTTTTTATGCTTAATCAAAAATAAGATTTTAAATTCTATAAAGTTTTTTAATTATGCTTTTCTAACATTGAGCTAAACTAGTCCCTAGAAGAATATTTAGAGTCACAGAACATCAGAGTTAGAAGTGTTCTTAGAGAAATTTTCATCCATTCCCCTTGCAGATGAAGAAACTGAAAGGAAAATAGAGTTGCTAAAAGTCATTCTTCTAGTAAATTAGTAGTAGAGTCAGGATTTGAACACAATTCCTCAGTATCACTCTAATGCTGTTTCGCCACTCTACTATGGCATCTCTGATTTGCTTGTTAGTTTATTATAAGGCCTGGGAAATAAGACTCAATAGACACAATTTCCTTATGCAAACATTTCCACTTACCTATAAGGGAAGATACACATATATTGGGACTTTAGATTGTAGCAAATTAAACGTGACATCCTAAGTGTATGCTTTGTTATGACACTTCAACATAGATTGTGATAGCAGAAGTAAAACTGTCAAACTACTGTTCTATTTTACATATTAATAAAATACTAGTTTTCTGCTTAATTGATTATAGTCATCAGATTGTTTTCCACATTGAGTAAAGCCTTAGAAATTGGGCAGTCAGGCACAGAGTGCACTACTTTTATTATTCTTGTCTACTGGAATTCATGAAAAGTGAGCTTTCTTTGAGTCATGTTTCAGTATTTTTATTTTTACTTTGTTCAGCACATTTATTATAACTAGTAAATTCCAGATCAATTTCCAATAGAACTCAGATCTTCTAACTCAACCATATTTAGGAAACAGCAAGTGATAATGGAGCTATTTAGTTTCTGTTCAGAATCTTCTATTTCTTAGTGCTGAAAGATACAGCCCAAATCCCATTTGCAGTGTTTATTACCTCTCAGAATCTGTGAGCAAGCATCTTTCCTGGTCCTTTTACTTGCCTGTCTTGTCTATTGGCTATCCATTTTCCATTGTTGTCCCAGGTTGGCTGCCAATGGTACATTTCTCAGCCACTTAATAACTTTACTTAGACAGATTTATAAGAAGCCAAGTGCTGTCAAGTCCCTGAGATGTATAGATTGAGGCATTCTTCCTCCCATCCACCCATTCCAACTTTACAGTATAAGTCTGTCTCCTTAATAGCACTTTAGTCTTAATAGAGTGTGTCTCTCAGCGTCCAGCATCTGCTGCATTGTTGGAGCATGGCTGATGCTCATTTCTTTTGAGCTGGACTGCAGTTAAATAGGAGCAATTTATTTCTGCTGTTGTCAATATCACATTTCATGAACCTGAAACTCATTACATTTTTTCAGAGTTACCTTGTTTGGCTTTGTAAGGGCATTTCGTATTTGCCACAGATCATTCTTTTAAGATTTGGAAAGAACTGAAACTTTTTGTTACAATTCTGATTGATATAATAAGGTGCATTTAGGCTAAGGGTGGGCAGGAAAAGAAAAGCACTCCTTTTGACTGCAGAAACTGCATTTGTCATGCTCCATAACAAGGGTAGTTGTTGTAGAACACCTGCTTCACAGTGCAATGGGAAGAATACACAACCTCTTGCATTAAGAAGTTTCTAGAAATACATAAGGACTGGAAAAGTTTTCTCAAAAGGAATTTAACAAATATATCTGAGGGGAAGCTATCGATATTGTAAAGGACACAACTGGGTGGGCATGGCAATACTGGACTTAGATAAAATGTTTTTTTTCTCCTAAATACATTTTTTATTTGCAGTTGGGCCTTTTATCATTTTTATCTGTATGTTTCTCTAGAGTAGAGGTTGACAAACTACAGCCCACCATGTTTTTGTACAGCTTGACAGCTAAGAATTATTTTTACATTCTTAAATAGTGGAAAAACTGAAAAGAATAATTTTCTGTGACATGTGAACATTATATAAATTTCAAATTTCGGTGTCTATTAGTAAAGTTTTACTGGAACACAGCCACACTCTTTTGTGTTCATAGTAGGTTTATGGCTGCTTTGATACTACAATAGCAGTGTTGAATAGTTGCAGTAGAGACTGTGTAGCTCAAAAAGCCTAAAATATATATTATCTAGCTTTTTGCAGAAAAATTTTTCCAATCTCTGTTCTAAAGCACAGCGCTAGGTAATCAGGCATATATTTTTCTTTTCTTCTCCCCATTCTGTTACTTAGAGGAAACATCAGTAACAGGAGCTACAAAATCAGGGCTGGACTTCATCCTAGATGGAGTTGCATAAATAAAATGATTTATAGGAAACAACAAAGTTTCCTCTACCTACCAATATCTCACTGTGTCCTGTCAAGATACAACTCTTCTATCCTTGTCTGATCTGAATCATTCCCTTGAGTTTGATGATCCAAAGGTGATGAGGAAGGGCATTTTTTATAGAAAACTACAAAAAATATTTTAGAGTAGAAAACATTCTGGATCGAGACTGAAGAAACCTACAATCTAGTTAGGAATTACCAATGACTCAGCGATATACACTTGAACAAGGCATTTGAGCTTTTGTAGAGTTAGTTTTCTCATCTGTAAGGATGGTGAACCACATGTTCTCTAAGGTCTGTTTTAATCTGGAAGTTCTGATTCTATATATACATGGGAGGGAGGATTAGGGCATTATTTGGATTTCTCCAACTATTATGAATTTACTAAATAAATGAATTATTGCTAAGGAAAGACGCAGAGATTTGTTCCTTAGTGCACATTATTCATCACCCCATCAGCAACATCCTGCATAAAGAAGATGCTTAATAATCAGTTTTGAATGAATGCATGAATGAAATAACCTTATAAATTACATAGCCCATCTACCATCATGTCTCTAAAGCTCCCTTTTTTTGCTGTAGTCTAGTCTTTGTGATTAGTCTTCGTATTTATGACCTTATCTTACACTTGTGGATTGGGAAGGAACTTGACCTTTTGCTATGCTCATAACCATGGCCTAGATTCCCAGACTGCCTTCTGTAGGCTTGGCTTATCCAGGACACACAAATCAGTCAAATCAGCTGGTATGCTAGACCCTTGGCAGAACTCCCTACCAGACTGGCTGAATTCCCACAAGTGGGAGGCTAGGAACCCTAGGGGGCTGAGAAGCAGCCATAGAACACTGAGTCAGAGGAGAAAGCATCAGGTTTTGGACGAAGCTCAAAATTACAGGACTGTCAGTAATAGACTTTAATACTTAAATTTTCTCAGAACCAATGCTCAATTAAATGTCAATGTAATGTTGTGTATATGTTGTCTTTGTGGGTTTTTACACTTAGAAGCCCCTGTAGCTCTATTTTCAGAGGCCTCCTTATTTCTAAACAGCAGCTAAATATATGTTTAAGGAAACAAAATAAAAACTTTGTATTTAAGAAGTTTATAATTTTGTTTTGAACTTTAATAAAAATAGGAAATATTTATAAATGGTGTTTGCATGGGAATGTTTGCCTCGAGAGAGGAGCTATTGTAAAGTAGCATCCTTTATAATAGTTTTTTTTTGGAGGGGTCCCTTTTATAGTGGCAATATCTTCAAATATCAGCTTTCCAAGATGAAAAAACATAGAAAAAGCTATAAGTGTAGATCTAACACAAGATTTCACTTTGTTATAGGAATTTGACAAAGATGCTCTTCAGTCAAGGGATTGTAGCATCTCATAAAATATAATACAGAAAACATTTGAAAAATATTTGTAAAGGACACTTTTATTTAGTCTTCTTGTCCCATGGGTTGAAAGGCAATGACTATGAGAAGATGAAAGTTATAAGAGTAGAATGAGAAACAACAAAAAAAAAAATTGTAATTATTGTCTTCCGAATTCAATGATATCAACACAATCTGTATATGTGTCTTTCTGCCCTTTGCCAAACAAAAGTCACCATCAGTTGCTGATCACACCAAGTAGCTAACTCTTCATATATTGTCATTGCGCACCTAATGTTGGTATGAAATTCAATGATTATAAAACATGAAGAACAATTGTGTTTCGTCCTGTAACTAACATTCTCAGTTTCTAGAATCCCTCGAGGGGGGTTGTGGTGTGGATGAAGAGCAGGAAATGGTATCTCATCCAGATGAATATTTCTTTACTTACTTTGATTTTTCTCTCCTCACATTAAAATAGTTGCTCTATGTGCCTTCACAAATGTAAGAGCCAGAGTAAGACCTAGATACATTTCTAGGCCAATCCTTGATGGATCTCATTTTAAAGACTTCTGTAGAAATTTCTTAACTTTCTTCATAAAATTTCTGTGCCAACTATCTCTAAGTATCTTTTCCTTTTCCACATTTAAAGGTCTGGTTCATTGCCTGTTTCAAATGGTTATAACAAAGGTGAACTATCGTTACGCTGTCATTGATTTTGATATCATCATGTTGACATAATTATGTTTATCAGGGGCACAGTGATACCATTCTCAATGATAAATAAGAAAACTTGGCAAAACAACAGCAGATTATAATAATGGCTAGTGTTTATTGAGAACTTCAATATGCCATGAATGGTTCTAAGTAATTTTTAAGTTTAACATTTATTTTCAAAATAATCCTGTGATTAGGTACTCTTATCTTCATTGTTCTATAGGTATTTTACAGATAAGGAAATTGAGGTTCTGAGTTTTTAGCCAACTTTCCCCAAGTGTCATAGCCATTAAGTGACAGAACCCGAATTCAAACCCGGGCAGTCTAATGTCAGAGTCCATGTGTGTCCTGATTAGTTTCTTTTTAGACATATGTTTGAACTTTATGTGTTTTTCACAAAAATATTATTTTATTAAACTTCCAAGTTACATTTTCCAGAAACTGTGTCCTGGAATGAAAGTTCCAGAAGGTATTTACTCATAGTGGGGATTACTTGGCTGAATTTGTCTGGGAAGTGATGGGTTTGACAGTTTCTTTTAAATGGGCTGCTCAGGGCTTTTACTATGCTAATGCACATGATGCCCCAAGACTAGGAGAAATACTAGTCATGCAGTATTTTCCTCTCCTGAACACACTACGACACTGACAGTACAAATATAGAATATTTCCATCCTCACAGATATTTCTGTTAGACAGCACTGCTATTGACTTTGTGTCTGCAATTTTGGCTAGATGGGAATAATGCTTTGTTAGGTTACTGAACCACATAGGTAGACACCTGTGACACTGAAAATCAATCTAGAGATAAAAGCAATACATTTTGACTGACTTCTTTTAGTTCTTCTATTGAAAATGAATCTTTTGATTAAAATAGATTTGCAGTATTTATGAATCACTAATCTCTTAACGTCTATGGCAAAATTAGAAAAATTTATAGCATTTAGAGTTTGAAATTTAATAAATATAAACAGCAAAATAAAATAGGAGAAAACATTGAAGAAAGGATAGCTTAGAAATTGATCTTGAGATCAAGAAACTGGATGTAGGTATTCCCCTTTCTGTGTGTTGGATACATAAATCAAATCTAACTACAGGGTGAAAATGACATACTTATGCCTCAGACTCCAGAAAAATAATGATTGTGATACCTAGCTTGATAAAGCTAATGATATAAGATGGACCCTCCCATCAAAGTGGCATTAAAGGATAAGGGATGTGGAACAGGTAATAGATTAGACCTAGGGTTACTTTTAGATACTTAGTCAAGAATACTGAAAACAAGTATTTTTAAAGATCAGGGGGATGAGGTAAATAAAGGATGTAACAGGGAATTTTCCCCAATCCAGTACTTCTGACACTGGCTGCCAGTGTGCAACATCTGACTCTTAGCTGTACTATAGCAAATGGAAATCAAAATTCCACATTTATCAAAGTGAATAAGGAAACTATTTTAAGTTAGGGAACAATGTGTGTATTTACTTTGCCATACTTGGATAACTAGAAAGAAAGACATCGCCACCATCTGGAGGGAGCTGCTCTGAATTGCAAGTTCATCATCTCAGATTAAACCGGTTTCTGACATTTCTTAAGTGAATCCCTGGAAAAATCTATAATATTTGGTGATGTTAAATATTATTCACATTAAAGAGATTTTAAAATGTTGTGAAGACAGGTTTCATAGATAAAAGCAAAATCGTGATACTTGAGAGCAGGACATTTTATTTTTAAATTATTCTTACTAGCATCCAAGTAATGCATGTATATGACTTATAAAGGAAAATAAATATTTGGATGAGCCATCAATATTTCTAAGATCTTTTCAGAAATTTGTAACTTTATATTCTTAAATAATGTGCTTTTACTCATATTTCTTATTCATCAAATTTAGATGTTAAATTGACTGCTCATTAGAGAAGTTAAAGATAGCTTTGTGTCTACTTCTCTTCCCTCCAGTTGTTTAAATCAATATTCAACATTTACATTATTATAGTTGCATCTAGTACTATTTCCTGCTCAGATATATATTATAGGTAGAATTTCTTTTTTTGTTTACTTTTTCCTGTAATTAGTAATTGCTTTGTTTTTTTTCTTTGCTTACAATACTGTGTCATTTATTTTTACCAAAATTTCCATCAAAATTATAAAATAATTTTACACAAAGTCAAATATATTAAAATTATTTCCCCCCATTTTTTTCTTGGAGATACTCCTTTGGGATCCATCCATCTTTTTTGCTCCAATATGGACTTGGATGATCTCTAGTCCTCTGAAAACTAGTCATTCTGGGACTTCCCTGTAACACTCTTCCATTAAAGCTCCTTTGTCCTGTGTCCCAGGTTCAGGGTTTTCCTCTTTGCTGGTATATACTTTCATTTGGTACTGGCTGCACATCTTTCTTTAGTTTCTCAAGAAAAAGGACATGGGATTTTGTGTATTTAAAAAAAATCTCTATTTTATTCCTGATAATTTTCCCTGGGTGAGCAAGTCTAAGTGAAGTATGAGTTGATAAGTTGCGATTCAGAAGCATCTTACTATGTTGCCTTTCAAATCTTGTATTAATAAGTAAATCATTTTCTTTTCCATGAACTCCTTTACAATCTTCTCTTTATTATTTATCTTCTGACATTTTACAGTGTTCTGATTTGGAGTCAGTTTGTTTTCATTTATTGTGCTAAATGCCAGGTAAGAGCTCTTGAATTTTTTTTTTTTTCCTTCTCTGGGAAACTTTCTTCTCTCGATATTATTTTAAAAATACATCTCTCCTTTCCCTTTGTTTTCCCTTAAGGAAATCCTGATAGCTTGAAACTTCTGGATTGTTGTTCTTACTTTTTAAATTTATTTGTATCTGTTTTCCATTTTTTTCTTTTCAACTTTCTGGAAGATTTTTCTCAATTTCATTTATAGCACTTTTATTATTTAATTTTTACTTCTGCTGATTTTGGATTTTTGTAAGTTTTTACTGCAGTACAAAAATGTGTAAATCATAAATGTATAGCTCTAAGAAATCATCACGGGCTCACAGAATGAAGACAGCATGTTAACCGCCACCATCTAGAAATGCCATTTCATGCCCCCTTTCAATCACTGCCCCTTCCCACATTCCCCAAGGTAATCGTCCTCCTGAGTTTCGGTACCGTAGATTAGCTTTGTTTGTCTTGAACTTCGTATTAATGGAGTCATATGTTTTTTACTTTTTTGAGTCTGCCTTGTTTCATCTTAAGTCTGTGTTTGTAGATACATTCATTATTATTCCTTCTAGCAGCAGTTGGCTTCTTTTCACTGCTGTATAATATTAAATTGCATATTGTACGAGTTTACAATAATTTATATATCCATTCTACAGTTGATGAACTTGCGTTATTTCCAGTGTTGTGTAATATGAATAATGCTACTATGAATATTTTTGTTTATATATTTTTGTACATGTATGGTGCATTTCTAGGAATGCAAATGCTGGGTCCAAATGTGCATGCCTATATTTTGTGAATACTACCAATGAGTTTTACAAAATTGTTGCAAAAGTCTCCACTCCCACCTGTAGTGTACAAGAGTTCCAGATGCTTCACATCCTTTTAATGTGTAGTAGTGGCAGTCCTTTAAATTTTAGTCTTTTTTGTATGTGTGTGGTGCTATCCTCTGTTTTAGTTTTCATTTCCCAGATGACTGATGAAGTTGAGAACCTGTTTGTATATTTATTGGCCATGTGGGTATCTTCTTTCCTCAGATGGCCATTCATTTTTCTTTCTTTTTCCGTTTTTCTATTGCACTGTCTTTTTCTTATTGATATGTCAGTGTTTTTATATATTCTCAGTATGAGTCTATTATCCATTAAATGCATTACAATTATGTTCTCTTACTCTGATTGCTTTTTTCCTTTCTTAATGGAATTGAAATCTTTGGTTGAAAAGAAGTTCTTAATTTTAATGTAGTTCAATTCATCATCTATTTCTACTCTATCTAGTACTGTTTTGACTTAGGAAATTTTAACTATTCCAAATTTATAAAAATAAATTTCTGTCATTTAGAAGTTGTTTCTTTTATTTATTTATTTTTTTAGAGCAGCTACTCACCTGGAATTGATTTTGGCGTAAGGTAGCAGCCAACTTTCATTATTTTTCTTTTATGGATTTACAGCTAACCTAGGTTGTTTATTGAAAAAAAAATCCATTCTTCACTGCACTGTAGTGCCAACTTTATAATAAATTGTATGTCTCTATTTGTATAGGACTGTTCTAGACTCTCTTGTATTCCTTTGATCCATGCCATCAGTACCTCAATATTTAAATTACTGTATATGCTAAGCCTTGATACCTAGTTGTATATGTTCAGCAACTTTCTTCTTATTTACGATAGTGCTGACTATTCTTGACAATTTGCATTTCTACACAAATTTTAATTTTATTTCTACAAATCTAGGATTTTAAATTGGATTACTTTGAATCTATATATCCATTTGGAGATAATTACATTGTATAATCTTCTACTACATAAATATTTATATCTCCCTATTTATTGAAAATTTCTTTAGTTTCTCCAATTAATGTATAATTTTACTCTGTTGAGATCTTGTCCTGTACATTCTTCATTAGATTTATTGCTTGTCAATTTTTTAAAATTTTTCATTGTCATAAGATACACATAACATAAAATTTACCATCTTAACCATTTTTAAGTATACAGGTTAGTTGCAGTAAATATTCATAATGTTGTGCAATCATCACCACTATTCATCTCTTGAACTTTTTCATCTTGTAAAACTGAAACTCTATCTCTACTCATTAAACAATAACTCACCATTCTTCCTTCCCCACAACCCCTGGCAACCACCATTTTACTTTCTATCTCTATAATTTTGACTATTCTGAGTATCTCGTACAAGTTCAATCACAGAGTTTTTTCTTTATGTGACTGGCTGATTTCACTTAGCATAATGTCCTCAGGGTTCATCCATATTGTAGTATATGTTGGAATTTCCTTTCTTTTTAAGGCTGAATAATATTTCATTGTGGGTATATAGCATATTTTCCTTATCCATTCATCTATTGATAAACATTGAGTTTCTTTGATGATTTAGCTGTCTTTAATATTGCTGCTATGAAGATGGGTATGTAAGTGTATTTTCAAGACCCTGATTTCAATTCTTTTGCATGTATACCCAGAAGTAGAATTGCTGGATCATGTGGTAATTATATATATAATTTTTTTAGTGATTGATACCTTATTTTTTTATTTCATTTACATTTTAGTCACTTTTCTAAATGAACTGAAATTTAGATGTTAAATTGACTTCCCATTAGAGAAGTTAAGGATAGATTTTTGTCTGCTTCTCTTCTCTCCAGTTGTTTAAATGGACTGAAAAATCCGTTTTATATGCTTATTGGCTATCTATATATCTTCTCTGAAGAAATGTCTATGCATGTTTTTTGCTTATTTTTGTATTGAGTTGTTTGGTTTTTTTTGTTATTGTTGTTGAGTGGTAGATGTTCTCTATATATTCTAGATATTAATTCTTTATCAGATATATGACTTGCAAATATTTTCTCCTATTCCGTGATTTGCATTTTTACTCTGTTGATAGGATCTTTTGATTTACAGTTTAAAAAGTTTTTATCATGTTCAATTTGCCTATTTTTTCATTGCTGTACCGTTGGTGTCAAATCTAAGAAATCATTGCTGAATCCAATGTTGTGAAGCTTTTGCCCTATGTTTTCTTTTAAGAATTTTATAATTTTTACCCTGATATTTAGGTCTTTCATCTATTTTGAGTTAATTTTTGTAAATGATCATTATCTAGAGGCTTAACTTAATTCTTTTCAATGTGGATATCCATTTTCCAGCACTATTTGTTTAAAACATTGTCTTTTCCCAATTGAATAGTCTTGTCACCCTTGACAAAAATCACTTGACCATGTAAGGGTTTATTTCTGGATTCTCTGTTTTATTCTATTGGTCGATATGTCTATCTATATATCAATATCATACTGTAGCTTAGTAGTAAGTGTTGAAATCAAGAAGAGTGAGTCCTCCAGCTTTGTTCTTTATTTTCAAGATTATTGTGGCTATTTGAGTTCCTTTGACATTCTGTAAGAATTATAGGGTTAGTTTTTCTACTTGTAAAAACATGATTTTTTTAATAGAGATTGCTTTGAATATGTAGTTTGCTTTGAGTAGCATTTACATATTACCAAGATTAAGTCTTCCAATTTATGAATGTGTGATATGTTTACATTATTTATGTCTTCATCAATTTCTTTCAGCAATGTTTTATAGTTTTCATTGTTTAAAGTGTTACCTCCTTGATTAGTTAATTCCTAAGTTTTTTTATTCTTTATGATACTAATGTAAATAAAATTGTTTTCTTAATTTCCTTTTCAGATTTTTCATTGTTAGTATATAGAAACACAACTGATTTTTGCATGTTGACTTTGTATCTTGCAATTTTGATGAATTCTTTTATTAGTTCTACCAGGTTTTTTTGTGTGTGGAATCTTCAGAGTTTTCTACATATCATCTGCAAACAGAGATAATTTTACTTCTTTCTTTCCAATTTGAATACATTTTATTTCTTCTTCTTGCATATTTCCTCTGGCTAAAACTTCCAGCACAATGTTAAATAGAAGTGGTGAAAAAAGGCATCCTTGCCTTGTTCCATACCTTGAAGACAAGCTTGCAGTCTTTTACCATTGAGAATGTTGTTCACAGTGCATTTTTCATACATGACATTTATTCTGCTGAGTCAGTTTCCTTCTATTTCTATGTTTTTTAGAGGTTTTTTTTGTTTTTATTTTTTATTATTTTATTTTCTTTTTAATTTTTTAATTTTTTTAAATTTCAGCATATTATGGTGGTACAAATGTTTAGATTATGTATAGCACCTTTGTCCCACCCGAGTCAGAGTTTTTTTTTTTTTTATCATGAAAGGGGATTGAATTTTATCAAATGCTTTTTCTACATTAATTGGGATGATTATGTGTGTGTGTGTTTTTACTTTATTCTGCTAATGTGGCATTGAGGAATTTTCATATGTTGGGCGAGCCTTTCATTCCATGAATAAATCTCCACTTATCCATGGTGTATAATCCTTTTCACATGCTGCTGAATTTGGTTTGCTAGTATTTTGTTGAGGATTTTTACATCAATGTTCATAAGATATATTGTTCTGCAGTTTTCTTTTCTTGTAATGTCTTTGTCTAGCTTTGTTACCAAGGTAATGCTGGCTTCATAGAATGAGTAAAAAAGTGTTCCCTCCTCTTCAATTATTTGGAAAAGTTTGAGATGGATTGGTGTTTTTAAATGTCTGCTATAATTTGCCAGATATCATCTGCCCAGGGATTTTCTTTGTCTGGAGACTTTTTACTATTGATTCAATCTCCTTATCAGTTATAAGTCTGTTCAATTATCTATTTCTTTATGATTTATCTTGTGTTTCTAGAAATTTGCCCATTTTAATCTAAGTTATCTAAATTGTTTAAATACAATTTTTCATTTGATTCTTCATACTTCCAGAGTTCTTTTGCTGATTCCTTCCCAACTGAGTCAGCTTTTGCTTCTTACTTTTAGATTTTCGTTTGGATAGTGACATGCCCTGTTTAGTCTCGGAGCCAGTAGGTGGTGTTTGTGGGTGAAATTTGACCACACCCTGTATGATGAGTCAGTAGATGCAGTAAAAGGGTATGCAAATTTACCTCTGTGTCAGTAGGTGACGCTTGCTGGAGGGGCAGGCTACAGTGTTGTTTTTGGGTCCTATAACCAGCTCTTATTCCTCTGGATAGGCACTCTAGTGCCTCACGTTGTGGGTGGGGCCCTAGGACTTCCTGGTGTATCCTTATTTTCCACCTCAGTGGGGACAGGTGAGGGAAGGATGCTACAGGAAGCTGGGTTGGGTGAGCCTGCCCTCAAGCACCACAAATGCTGTTAGCAGGGGTCAAAAGTCTGTTTTCTGCTTCTGGGTAAAGCTCCCAGGCGGGGTTGAAATGGCCCTGCTTAGCCGAAAAGTCTGTCTGTGGGGGTGGGGCTGTCTGAGACATGCAGTCTGGAGCAGGCCTCACTCCTTTCCACCCTCCCCTATTCCGCAGTTGCTCCCGGGCTTTTGCCAGCAGGCAGGACCTCAAGCCAGTGGATCTCCCCTGGCTGTGTGATGCGGGCTGGGAGATTCCCTGCCCAGGATCGCAGCCTGAGCTGGGAGCACAGCCCTCCCTTGGGAGGAGGGTTGTCCCTCAAGCACACTGATCTGCCCCTGAAGGCACACACACATCAGTAGGCTCCTTCTCAAATATCCCTCTGTGCCCAGGGGCAATGTGATCAAGACCTGGGTGTACGGGATCTGGTCTGCAAGCCTGCTCCTTGGGCACCAGAGATCAATCTCTGATTCTGCCAGGGAGAGGAGTGGTGGTTGCAATCACTCACAGAGTGCTCAAGCTGAATCAATGCCTCCCCACCTAGGGATTTGCCCTGCTCTCCTGGAGTCACCAGGCAAGCAGAGCCTGGGAGCCCTGGCGGGTAGGGGGCTCACAGTCTGAGTACCCCAAAAGGAAAGATCCCATTCCCTGCAGATGCCCCCAGGTGGTGGCTAAATTGTTTCTCTTGGCAGCCGTGGTAGGTAGGAAAGGGGAAGGGGAGAATGAAGCAATATGATACCTGCCCATCAACTCAGATCTGCAAGCCAGGAGATTCCCTGAGGGAGTTGGGAACTTGGTGCCCTGTCCACAAGAGGCTCACAATTTTTCATAGTACATTCTTATAACACTTTTTGTTTCGGTAGAGTTTGTAGAATGGTAGAATATCTCCATTTCTAGTTGTAATAATTTCAGTCTTCTCTTTTTTCTTAGCCTCTTTAAGGAAAGATTTGTTAGTTTTGATCCTTCTCAAAGGATCAACTTTCTTTAAAAGGAAAGGCTGTATTTTACTGATGGCATAAGCGAGGGGTATTAGCACAGCTTTTTGAAAAATGAAGAGGAAATTAGGGGTTCCAATAGGTCCTTATATAGATGTTCTTTTTTTTATTTAAAAATACTTTATTGCTTAAAAATTATTTTTTTCTCTCTGTATTCTGTTTTTTATTTCAATAGATTTGGGAAGTATAAATGATTTTTGTTACATGGATGAATTGTCTGGGCTTCTAGTTTACCCCTCACCAAAAACATGTACATTGTTCCCAGTAAGTAATTTCTGATCCCTTATCACTCTTCCACCTTCCCCTATTCTTAGTTTCCAATATCTCTTATACCACTTTATGGCCATATAAACCCATCATTTAGTTCCCATTTATACATGAGAACATGTGGTATTTGTTTTTTCATTCCTGAAATATTTTACTTAGGATAATGGTCTCCAGTTCCATCCACATAGCTGCAAAATAAATTATTTCATTCTTTTTTATGGTTGAGTAGTATTCCATGGTATACATATACTACTTTTTTTTTTTTTTTTTATCCACTCATTAGTTGATGGGCACTGAGGTGTATTTCATAGCTTTGCAAGTGTGACTTGTGCTGTAATAAACATTCAGGTACAAGTGTCTTTTTGATAAAATGTCTTTTTTTTCTTTGGATGAATACCCAGCAATGGGATTATTGGGTCAAATGATAGGTCTACTTTTAGTTCTTTGAGGAATCTCCAAGGTGTTTATCACAGAGGTTATACTAATTTACATTCCCACCAACAGTGTATAAGTGTTCTCTTTTCACTGCATCTACACCTACCTGTATTATTTTTGGACTTTTTCTTTTTTTTTTTTTTGAGACAAAGTCTCACTCTGTTGCCTGGGCTAGAGTGCCGTGGCGTCAGCCTAGCTCACAGCAACCTCAAACTCCTGGGCTCAAGCGATCCTCCTGCCTCAGCCTCCCGAGTAGCTGGGACTATAGGCATGTGCCACTATTTTTGGACTTTTTAATAATTGTCATTCTGACATAGGTGAGGTGGTATCTCATGGTGGTTTTAATTTGCATTTCCCTGATGATTAACAATGTTGAGCAGTTTTTTCATGTTTGTTGGTTATTTATACATCTTCTTTTGAGAAAAATCTGTTCATGTCTTTAGCCCACTTTTTGATGGGGTTATTTTTTTTTCTTGTTGTTTTGTCTGAGTTCTTTGTAAATTCTGGATGTTAGTCCTTTGTCAAATGTACGTTTGTGAATATTTTCTCCCATTCTGTAGGTTGTCTGTTTACTCTGTTGATTATTTCCTTTGCAGTGCAGAAAAATTTCAGTTTAATTAGGTCTCATGTATTTAATTTTGTTCTTGCTGCATTTGCTTTAGAGATCTTAGTCATAAATTCTTTAACTAACCCAATGTTCAGAAGAGTTTTTTCTACATGTGCTTCTAGAATTTTTATGGTTTCTAGTCTTATATTTAAGTCTTCAATCAATTTTGAGTTAATTTTTGTATATGATGAGAGACAGGAATCCAGTTTCATTCTTCTGCATATGGCTATCCATTTTTCCCAGCATCATTTATTGCATAGAGTGTCCTTTCCCTAGTGTATGTTTTTGTCTGCTTTGTCAAAAATCATTTGGTTGTAGCTATACGGTTTTATTTCTGAGTTTTCTATTCTGTTTCATTGGTCTATGTGTCTACCTTTGTATTAATAACATTACCATGCTCTTTTGGTTACTATGGCCTTGTAGCATAATTTGAAGTTAGGTAATGTGATGCCTCCAGATTTGTTATTTTTATTTAGGATTGCTTTGGCTCTTCAGGCTCATTAGTGATTCCATATGAAATTTAGGGGTATTATTTCTAATTCTGTGAAAAATGGCATTGATATCTTGGTGGGAATTGTATTAAATATGTAGAACACTTTGGGCAGTATGGATATTTTAACAATAATAATTTTTCCAATTCATGAGCATGGGATGTTTTCCCATTTGTTTTTGTCATCTATAGTTTCTTTCATCAGTGTTTTGTAGTTCTCCCTGTAGAGAGCTTTCACCTCCTTGGTTAAGTATATTCCTAGGGATTTTATTTTCCTTGCAGCTATTGTAAATGTTATTGAATTCTTGTTTTGACTCTCAGTATGACTGTTATATATGTATAGAAATGGTACTGATTTGTGTACATTAATTTTATAACGTGAGACTTTACTGAATTTATTTATCCATTCTAAGAGTCTGCTGGAGGAATCCTTAGGATTTTCTAGATATAAGATCATATCATCAGCAAACAGGGATAGTTTGACCTCCTCTTTTCCAATTTAGATACCCTTTATTTCTTTCTCTTGCCTGGTTTCTCTGGCTAGGACTTACAGTACTATGTTGAATAGCAGTAGTGACAGCGGGTACCCTTACCTTGTTCCAGGTCTTAAAGGGAATGCTTTCAACTTTTTTCCATTTAGTACAATGTTGACTGGGTTTTCATATATGGCTTTTTTTATTTTGAGGTGTTTCTTCTGTACCTAGTTTGTTAAGGGTTTTTGTCAAAAAGGGGTGCTAAATTTTATCGAATGTTTTTTTTGCATGTATTGAGATGATCATATGGTTTTGTTTTTAACTCTGTTTATGTGGTGAATCACATTTATCATTTTGTGTATGTTGAACCACCCTTGCATCCCTAGGATGAATCCCACTTTATCATCTTACATAGATTTTCAAGCAAACCTCCTATTTTCAATCTCCATGTCTCATCAATTTACTGGCCTTTTAGTGATATCAACATGAATTAACTGTTTTTTTGCAATGGAGCTATAGGAATGGACAGAAATAAATTAATGGGCTAATGGGTTTAGTACATCAAATTTCCCTAGAATTCAACTGTGTCTTTTTTATCTTTGTATTATCATTAGCTAGCCCAATGCCTGGTATGTGTTGGATAGTTATTTTGTTGACTAAATGACTCTTTGTGAAACTAGAAGATTTGTTTCAAATTTAAAAAGTTTTTTGAATATTTTAGAAAAGAATAATATTAAGAATTAGAATTATGAGCCAGGCTTGGTGGCTCATGCCTGTAATCCTAAGCACTTTGGAAGACCAAGGTCAGAGGATCAATTAAGGCCAGGAGTGTGAGACCAGCCTGGGTAATAGCAAGACCTCATATCTACAATAAATTAAAAACACCAGCTGGGCATGGTTTTGTGCCCCTGTAGCCCTAGCTACTCAGGAGGCTGAGGCAGGAGGGTTGATGAACCCAGGATTTTGAGGTTGCAGTGAGCTATGATAATGCTACTATACTCTAGCTTATAACAGAGTGAAACCTTGTCTCAAAAAAAAAAAAAGAATTAGAATTATATATTTACACATGCACTTGTATACCACCTCACATAACACATACTGTAAGTTAAATTCCATGGACTATTTATTTTACTGGATACATTATCAATCTTTATTACCATAAACAAAAAAATTCATTGAGATGCCAAATAAAAGTTCTGGGCTTTGTGAAAAAAATAATGTAGGCAAATTATGGGTAATATTAATATAGACAAATCTTTGGCAGTTTTGATGAATCAAAAATTTTCCCTACTGACCAATCATGTGAATAACATTTAATAAAGTCATCAGGGGCACTGTACATGAAGGAAGTAGAGTCAGGAATATAAAAAATTGTTACTCTGATAATGAGCAAAACAGCATCAATATTACTTCACAGTCTAAGAGCAGAGTTCATTGGAGTCCTATATTTTGGTTTATCTGCTGAAAATTTTATAACAGAGATTATTGACATCACTATTTTTATTTAACACATTAGCTGCCATGTCAGATGTATTTAACTAGCCCAGTTTTGAGCCTGGGGCCTCGTGAAGCATATGTAACTCACACGTCACACGTCTCTTCATCTTGAGAGCCACAAAAACTATTTTTCAAGTTGCATATAATTCATGCACAGAAAACAAAAAAAAAAACAAATTTTTCATTAAATTAGAAAGGATCATTTCATTTTTGAAGTTTTTATTCTATTTTTGTAATAAAATATTGTGGCCCCAAGGAAATTTTTTTTTCTAATGTGGTAGTCAATGTGCTAATTATTGTAACAGAGGTTATTGACATCACTATTTTTTTTTAGTTATTTCCTTAGATGTAACTGAAACAAGTATGTTAACATATCCTTTCCCCAAAAAGAATAACATTCTGCCCAGTTTGAAATCTTATCCTAGCCTAATGCCAAATTACATGGGACTGGGTTAAAGTATTTGAGTGTGAACACTCGATAACCAATAATTCCCATGCTAGGCATTGTTGAGACACTGCATTGTGGTGTAAAGGACATGGACTCTAAAATTAGTTGGGCCTTGGTTTAAACACTGATTGGGCCACTTACTCATTGTATGAACTTAATCATTTCAGTTTAGCCTTGAAATGGCATCATTATAGCCACTTAGGAGCAAGTAATAACATTTGTAAAATCAACCTAGCACGTAATTGGTACTTAATAAAAGTTAGCAGATGTGATTTCAACCTGATTTCTGGTTTTCACTTCCTCTTTCTCTCCGACCACTCTGTTTACCCCTAACTTACTCTCTTACCATGCAGAATTATAAAATTTCTTCAATATTCCAAGTATTCTTGTACTTTAGATTGTTTTTTTCCTCCGCTATATGTAACCTTGCTTGGTTAACTCCTACTATTCCTTGAGGTCTCAATTAACTACTGCCTTTTCTGAGAACCTTCCCTAAACCTCCAGACTAGGATCACTGATCCCTGCCCATATGTTCTCACAGACCCACAATCAACCACTCATTACACTACATTAAAATGGCTTATGTACTTACCTATCTTTCTTACTATACTGTAAGATGGCAGTGAATATGTCTTTTTTACTGTTAAATTCCCAGTGCTTGTCACTAAGAGGGGACTCTATAAAACTTATTGAGTAAATGACTACATGTTTACTGAGGATTCAATCATAAACATGAGACAACTGACAAGTAGGATTTTTGTATTAATGGATATAGCTTTCCGGGGATGGAAGAATGTACTAAATAAGTAATTACAAAATGGGTCATTGAATTACAATTATTATAGGTGATACAAAGAAAAGCAACAATAGGAATAAAACCATGCAAGAGGGGATCTGGGACACATTATGATTGGAAATTGTGAATCTGTGGTGGTTATTTTGTATGTCAGCTTGGCTAGGTCATAGTACCCAAATGTTTGGCCAAATCCTAGTCTAGATGTTGCTATGAAGATATTTTTTAAAGATCGGATTAACATTTAAATCATGAGACTTTGAGTAAGGCAAATTAACCTGAATATGTGAGTGAGTTCCAGCTAATCATTTGAAGGCTCTAAGAATATAAAAAAAAAAAGAAAAGAAAAGAAAACAAAACAAAACAAAAAAGAGGACAACAGCAATCACCACCAACTAAGGTTTTGATGAAGAAAGAATTCTGTTCCTCAACTGCCTTTAAACTGGAGACCACGACATTATCTCTTTTCTGGGTCTCTAGCCAGCCAACCAGCCCTGTACATTTAGACTTTCCATTCCCTGCAATCTTGTGAGTTAATTCCTTCAAATAAATCTTTCTGTCTTTATTTATACACATATCCTTTTGGTTCTTTTTCTGTAAATAAAACCTAATACATTAGCCATTGAAAGACACATTGAAGAATTAATGCTTAGTTTGAGCTTTGAATGAGGAGAAAGAACTAATAGGTTAAAAAGAAGGGAATGGAAATAACATTCCAACAGAAGGCAAACCATGTCCAAAGGTGGGAACACACTGCATCTTTGAAGAATCAGTACAGACAGTGTAGAGGAATACGCCAAAAGAAAAGTCAGGTGAGGCAGACAAAATAGGATCACATAGAACTTTGTGATTGTATTTGAAGAAAATTCACAGAAGACCATCTTTTTTGTATTTGACTTTAAAAACTATAAAATTAGATCTACATAGCATTAGCATTCACTGTAATTTAAACAGTTCATAATTTAAATAGTAATTTAATACTACCCTTTTCTTCTTTTTAATGAAATGATCAAGAGTGAACTATTATCTGCTTTTTGCTATCCAAACTCAGACACATTCTGAGAAAAGTAACAAAAACAAATCCCAAAGGGCTCAAATAGATGTTTGAAAATGTGAGAAAAGATTAAATATCTGCTACATTGAATCAAAACATCAGTAAAACATTAGCAGAGGTTGAGTGAGCCTGACAAAAGTTCATAAAACAATTCACTTGAGATAATGAAGAAGGAAGTTGAAGTGTGAGGCAGGCAGAACCAGATTCAGATTATTTAATATTCCTTAGTTATTGTGCTTTAAAAACCACAATTTGGCCTTCTCCTAAAATGTCAGTGCACATTTTTGTAAATTTCACTGCACATCTATTCATCATACAGCTTCTTTTAGACCTTTTAATGCTGTTGTGCACCTTCTTGGGATTGTCATATATTTCTGAAACCATACACGTAGTAGCATTAAAGAATTAGAAAAAAAGTGAAATGGTAAAAGAAAAAAGAATAAACAAAGCAACAAACTTGAAATAGTTTATGATAGATATTTTTTAAATAATCCAAATTTTAAAAATCAGAGCAAATTTTAAAGGGGAGGATATGATGGTAAATGAACACATAAGGCATTTCCTATTCTTTCTTAAGTCAATTTTTCATAATTAAAATGTTGGGTGTGGTAGTAGGAGAATTAACTATTTAGGATATAAGCTGATTATGAACTACTTTTTTTCTAAGAACTTAGTGAATAAACTTTTAGGAAGGATATTAAATTCTGCATTATACACACAAGCTATGAGGTATTGACTCACATGGTTATGAAGGCTGAGAAGTCCAGCAGTCTGTTTTCTACAAGCTGATGACCCAGGAAAGCTGATGTTATAGTTCAAAGGCCTGGGATCTAGAGAGCTGATGGTATAGATTCCACTCAGAGCCTGAGGGCCAGAGTACAAGGAGTGCTAAGGACAGGGGAAGAGTGTTGTTACACCTCAAACAGACAGAGAATGAATCCAAAGTTTCTTTGCCTTTTTGTTCTATTCAGGCTCTTGGAGGGTTGGATGTTCCCAATCTCCTTGGGAGAGCCATCTGGTCCACAAATTCAAATGCTATCACTTCTGAAAATACTCTCACAGACACACACAGAAATAATGTTCAGCCAGATATCTGGGCATCCTGAGCCCCAACTGACACATAAAAACTAACCATTTCACTAATATATAAAGGTGATATTGTCTGAGAAATAAAAAGTAGTACATATGTTTCTGACTCCATGAAGTTCTTTGAACATGGTTCTATCTTGGTAATTTTTCCCTTATTCCTCTTGCTTGCCTTACCAACTATTTTGGCTTTATGTCAGTGTTGAGACTTTTGCTCCCTGAATTTTTATGTCTTTGTGTTTTTAAATGGCTATATGTGCTTTTTTCATGTTGGCTAACATTTTGATAACCAATTATCTTTTTTTCATCTTCCTTTTTTCTTTTTAGCCAGATGTGGATAATTTTTGGGGTGTTATTGCTCTAAATGATTGAGAAGAGGAAATGTTAGGGAATGCTGAGTGTCAATGATACTGTTAATTTCTATTAGATGATTTATAAGTTAAAAGTACACACATCACATCAGAAGCACCAAAAATGACCAAAAACTCACTATGGGAATAAAACATTAATATATAATATCTGGGCCAGTGGCCAGCAATATTGTTCACAATTCAGGGAATTGGCTTACTTCACTATGGACTGAGTAATTATTGGGTCCCTTCTTTTTAATTAATATAGTTCATTAATCCTTTACTTTTATGGCCACTTCCAGTTTGCATTTCAGAAGAACTTAATTTAGTAGGACGCATACTTATGGATATTGAGGAAATGTAAAATTAGATCACCAGGGACTTGTCTAAATTAAGTATTCAGGGAAGTTTTGAAACTTAGAGACTTTAGGAATTAAAGGTTCTCTTATTTCTTCTACCCTGAGATCGCTTTTAAATTTTAGGCTAATCCATCATATACTCCAATATCACCAATATAATCTTGACTGTGTTGTAACCACATATCTAATTTCGATTAACGCCAAGATTCTTAACTCCTAGCCTGGTACTCCTTCCACTATTTCATACTGTCTCTCCTGCCCTAAGGAAAGAACACAGAAACAAGAAACAATTTGGCTAGAACTCAGCAAGATAAATCATTACCACTTTTCTAAGCTTCCTTTTGTGCCGCATACCCAACGGCTTGGGAAATTAGCAATGTGAGCTTCAGCAGTGAATTTTCTTGCCAGCAGTGTTTGCCAAGTAACTATATAAAAGTACTGAACCCTTGTTTTCTTGCTAACATTCCCTTTTTTCGTTGAGAAATGGATAGGTTGCAAGTACTGATTAATTTTATTATAGGACAAACGATTACTGAGAAGCAATTTGATTTTAAAAATTAAGCTACTTAGGGGGAAACTTTGATTAAACCTCATGAAGTAATAAATCAGCCACAATGTCTAAGCAGAACAGGGCTGATTTTTGTTATTCTTGGGCATCCAGCCTTTGGTATTGGATGTAAGATATCATACAGATTAGTAAATGGCAATTTTAAAGTTATAACAGTTCTTTGTCACATGAAAAATGTTTTTAACATTTTTTTGTTCAAATAGCATTGTTCCCTAAAAATGACAAGAGTAAAAGAACTAGCTATCCCTTAATTTCAAGCAGTGTTATCTCAAGCAACAATAGTTCAATGATTTTGTTCTTCTTTTTAATGACCTAAACCTAGGGTAAATGATTTATAATGTTTGCTTCACAGTCACACCAGTAAAATTATATCGTGAAATGATCTCTTCATTTTTCATGATAGATTACTTTGAACAAAATCATATTTAGGCAATATCCAATATTTACCAGCCTCTTTCAGATAGATCTAAATTACAACAAACAGTAGGCTCCTCTAGCTGCAAATTGCTATATTTCCACAATAGAAATTTCATTTCTTTCTATCTTATAACCCTTATTCAGATAGTAAAGATAAGTAATTCTGGAGACAGTGATGTCATCTCAAAATTATACAAATTATTTTTTCATAGACCTAATTTCTGAAGAGCAGATATGAAATAGATCTATAATGTAATACAATAACTTTATTAACTTAGCCAAATATACATACTTACATGTGCATATTTATTACATATAAATGTATATACTATTGGAAATTATTTTGAAACCAAATTTATGCCTAGAGTGTTGTAGTTTCTCTTAATATTTAAAATATAAAGATAGATTTATTAATTAAAACAAAATATAACAAAATCTTATTTGGAGACTTTCTAAGTGAAATCCAAAATTCATTTACTCTCCCTTGTAATTTAGGGGATTTGAACTGTGTTACGCTAATATAAATTAATACCAACTTAATTTTAAATACATTTTATATTCTATTAATCCTCAATCATTTTAATAGATGAATATAATATATAAAATTAATTCTTTCTAATTAACATTTTATTTATGTTTTTTCCAGCTATTACACATTCATTTATTTATTTAAATTTCAGAATATTATGAGGGTACAAATATTTTGGGTACATAAAATGCCTTTACCTAGCCCAAGCCAGGGCTACAAGTGTGCCCTTTTCCCATACAGTGGGCTCAGCATCCATTAGTTTTGAATTTACCCACTCTCCCAACCCCCTCCCACCTGACTGGCACACAGCAAATATTACTACCATGTAAGCACCTTAGTGTTGATTAACTAGTACCAAAATTTTTAAAGATTGAGCTTCTGTGAAAATCTCTTACACTGAGAAGGTTTTAGGAAATTTTCTTAATAAACTGTAGTTTATTTATTATAAAATAAAGGGTTAATTGGTTTCAAGGATTTCATTCCTGGGATATTAGTGTTCTATAAATAAGTTTTATACAATAGGCATTGTTTTGTTTCAGAATACACATGACTTTGGGCACCTTACCAAATCTGGCAGCATTGACCTGCTGAGCACTTGGTATAAGGAACAGGTCATAGTCATACCAGATACAGATTTGTAATTGCACAGAATGTTACTTTGAAATATTTTGTGAGCAGAATATAAAATTCTGTTCTGCAAAGAAGAAATGTAGAAAATGAAAGGCAACAAAAGGCCATCAATAAGAACTACAAGAACATTTAAAAAAATAAATTAAGATCACGAGAGGAAGCCCCTCAGTCAGTCTTGGTTCCAGTCTAGAGTGATATGTGACAGAGGATCAGTATTACTCTATAATCATATTTTACAGCTGAAAACCTCCTGACCCTTCAAAACCGCAAGCTGTTTTGCATGATTCACCGGCCAACCAACAGTGAGGCGAGACGAGGGAGGAGATCATCTACTCTCAAGTGTGGGAGCACACTTATTTTGACATACATGTTTTATTTTTCCTTTCTTTGGACTGATTTCTTTCTAGAGAGCTGTCACCAAGCATGGAATGAGGACAAGAAGAAAAAATGAAAAAAGCATGTAGACAAAGCAAATACACATAAGCAAATTGAATTAATTAGAGAAAAACAAACTTTATCTCTTGCTTTAAGATTTAATATGACTTGGAGAGTACATAATCTCTGTGAGAACAATTTGAAAAATAAAAGAATGGTATTCTAGTTTGAATGTATAAAAAAGATTAAGTGTTCTGAACATAATAATAGTAAATGCAGAAAAATAATGAAATTCACTCAGATGCTAATATGCAAACACCAGGGGAGCTCTAGGAAAAATATAACAATAAAATCTAGTTTCATATTAATTGTTCCATTTGACAAACTGAACATTGAGTTGCTTATGTCCAATAGTCCTTACATAGGCGAGATCACAGATATAAGTCTGAGATGTTAAAATGCTGGAAATCCATCTTCCCAGGAGGATTTTTGCCAATTAGTTTGGGACTAAAGAATCCTGCCAGGCATGTGGCTGCCCAGCAAGGTAGAAGATCAGAAACAGGAAAAAAGAAATGTTTTATAAGAGAGAGTTAAAAAATCAGCAACTCAGCTGGCAGCATAAAACTATGCTTAAAAGTAACTTTAGGATTAGGAAGCTTTCATAGTGGATTGCATTATAATTTTAGAACTCTTTTTGGGGAGATTTTGCTATATTTCTGGCATCAGAAAAAATTGTGTAAAGATAAAGCGATGTGCTTACTCATCATGGTAGCCTGTGCCTAATGAAGAACCTAATCAACTGCAGGTTGAGCAACTGGTGGGACCAGAATGGGCCAATTTTATCACCTTAAACTAAAGGAAGCATTCCTGGTTATTTAGACCTCTGTAAAAATTGGTTATATGGAAACTTTATTTTTGAAGTCTTTATTTGGAGATAAAGCACGATCATATGTGGAGGAAAAACACTCTACTTAGTAAAATCAGAACCCAGAATATAAATATAACCTTCAAATTATTCAACACCTCTAACACATGGAAAGAACTAAGGTACGGACTTTGTCCTTATCTGAGTTAGCTACATGGCTTATAAAAATGGAGAAATATATTTTCTGTTCATTCTTTTTTCATTTTCTTATTTCTAAATTATTTAGCCACATTTAATTCCAAGATAGCTTAAATAAATATGCTTGTTTGATAGAGGATTGCTTTCTACCTTCTCTTTGAAAACCTGCAAGAAGATATTTCTTCTGAGTTCCAACAGCTTGCTTGTCTTCATTGGACCTTTAATTAATCTTCAATTTGTGTTTTTACGATACAATTAAAAATTATTGAATGACAGAAGGAGATCACTGAAAGGCAAAGCTCAAAAACTCACTCGGTAACTATCAGTGAACTGAATATTCTGGCTGTACTTGATATTCTTCACTACTTTTTTTACAGAAACCCTCTCCTCCCTTGACCCAGGTGACAGCACACACTTCTAGTTTTTCTATTTCTTTTTGAGGTTAAGGAGTAGATACAGATTTGATCTTTGATATATTCCCCAAAATACTTATTGGAAAATAGACAAACTGCGGGGAAGTGACAATTTAGTGGGGACTAGACAAACACAGACCAAGCAAGAGGTAATCTCTAGAATTTGTAAAATAAAATTTTCCTAGTACAGAGATTGACTTTACAAAACCAAGGCTCAGCATATTTAAGTGTTTGGGTATGTATCAGTCAGAGTCCAACTAGAGAAACAAAATTAGTATGGGACATATGTTAATAGATTTATTGCAAAGAATTGCCTTACGGGATGGTGGGGGCTGCGTAGGTGAGTCTCACATCTGTAGGGCAGGCTGTCGGGCAGGGGGGACTGGCACACTCGGACATGGGCTGGAGCTGCTGTCCACAGGCACAATTTCTACCACTTCAGGGGAGCCTCAGCTCTTAAAGCTTTTCAAATGATTTAATTAGACCCACACAAATTATCTAGTTTAATTTTCCTTACTTCAAGTCAACTAATAATGGACTTTAATCACATCTACAAAATAACTCCAGACTGACACCTAGATTAGCATTTGGTTGCATAACTGGGAACTGTTACTTGACCAAGTTGACACATAAAACTGAGTGACGCAGGTAATTCTCAGAGAACTGTCTGGCATAGAAAAGGAGGATAACTTTGGATTTAGTGAGTTTGGCATGAACTTGAACTGTGTCTGTTATTAGCTGTGGGATCTTGAATAACATATAAAAACTTTCTGTTCAACTTTATTTCTAAAATTTGACATATTCTTATTAATGAAGCATTTGGTGTTATCATTACCAAAATAGAAATAGTATCAGTGTAACACATAGTACTGACACATAGTATTCCATGAGTGTTAGTTCCTCCTGCCTTTAAAAATCACATCTTAGGGTTAATACAGTGATGCTTCTTAATAACAATGCTTTGTATAATTTAATATAAGAAAAAAAAAGTGGCAAAAACAATGACACAAAGGTGGCAAAATGTATTGCAGTTTCTTTAAGGTGTATTCTTAAGATTGTTGGAATGAGATCTAAATTTGAGTATTGGCTTAATTAGTGAATAATTATTAGACGATCATTTTGAACCTCAGCTCACTTACCCGTAAAATCCAAATGTCAATGCTTGCTCTACTTACTCTACAGGATAATTATAAAATACAAATTTAAAAATTATATAAATGAACTCTATAAACTACAAAAATAATTATTATATTCATCGATTCTGATCTACCCTCTGTGGAGTGGATATAAAGATCTGCCCTCTTGAATGCTTCCTTAAAAGATTTAGAAAACCACAAGGTAGATTTTTTTAAAACCACTAAAAATGGGGGGAAAACTCCAAACCTCTCAACTATTTATTATTATAAAAAATAATTTCTCAGGGATAAGAGAAAAATAACAAGGAACAAAGATATTAAAGTGTTTTCTCTAGCCTTTTGAAAATTATTTTAAAACACATTTATCTTAGGAAATGGTGCAGTTAAGTAAGTTAAAAATTCTATTATGACATAGAACTCATTCTGTACAGGTTATGAAATTTTGAAGTTATCAGCAATTTACTTCTACTTTAGTATGAAGAGCAATCTCCCAGTACTTTATGAACAGGAATTCTTTAAATATATGAGTTTTCTGTGTGTTTTTATTCCAGTTATCAATGGCTGAGTAACAAACCATCTCAAAACCTAATGACATCAGAATAAAAAAAAAATTATGCTCATGGATTCTATGGGGTAGGAACTCAGATAAGGCACAGTGGTGATAATTTGTCTCTTTTCCATGATATCAGGGGTCAAAGATGGGAAGAATAGAATGTTCGTGGTGACTTGAAAAACTAGGGGCTAGAACTCTGTAAAGAATTGGCAGCAGGCATAGAATTTCAGGACACTGAGTTCGGCTGGGACTGTAACACTTGACTTCTCCATGTGGCTTTGGCTTTCTTATGGCATGGTGGCCACGAAATAATTGAGCTTCTCATACAGTGGCTCAGAGCATCAAGAGTGATCAAATCCAATGATCAAGGCAGAAGCGGATCACCTTTTATGACCTGGTCTCAAAAGTTGCAAAGTATCACTTCAGCCACAATTGCTTGTCGAAGCAGTCTAAAATTACTCCAATTGAAGGAAAGGGGCCCCTGTACCCAAGTGTTACTGGTTTAGAGAATCAGTTTTAGGTTTTAAATTTAGTTTTAAGAGCCATAGGATACATTCAAATCAAATTTTGCATATGGAATGAAATATTGAGTTTATCTTTTTTCATGATGGGCATCCAATTTTTCCAGCTCCATTTATTGAACAAATTATCATTTCCCCCAGTTTTATAACACACACACACTCCCCACATATTTCCCCCATTACTCTGTGTGTGAGTGTGTGTGTGTGTGTGTGTGTGTGTCTGTGTGTATAGTCTCTGACTGAATGTGCAAACTTGCATACCAGAAAGTTAAAGCCAGAGCAGATTGGTAAACTATTTAAAGGTAGAAAGCATTTCCAAACCCACACACAAATCCATTAGCAAAGGGTCAAAACTTAACCGTCTCAAGGGATTTAAGCACAACTTCTTGCCAATTATTGGCTTACCACTAAGCTATGTTGATCCAGGTACAATTCCTAAGAAATCAGGCTTAAAATTAAACACACCACACACCACAGGAGAAATTGTATTAGTCTAGGCAAGTAAATAAACACACATACATAAAACAAAACAGCAGCAGAGAGATCAGACTCCAGAGTTGCTACAATACAGTGTCTAAAATGTCCGGTTTTCAATATAATGAGACTTGCTGCTATGGTTTCACTGTCCCCACAAAAATGCATGTTGAAATTTAATCGCCAACATAACAATCTTGGAAGGTGAGGACCTTTAAGAGGTGATTAGGTCATGAAGGCTTTGCCCTCGTGCATGAATTAGTGTCATTATTGTGGGAGTGGGTTAGTTGTCATGGGAGTGAGGTCCCGATAAGAGGATGAGGTCTATCCCTCCCTCTCTTGCTTTCTGTCTGGCTCTCTTGACCTCTTTTTCTTTGTACTCTTTCACCATGTAATACCTTCTCCTTGCTCTTGAACTTCCCTACTTTCAGAACTATCAGCCCAAAAAACTTCTTTTCTTTTTAAATTACACAGCCTATGGTAATCTTTTATAACAGCAGAAAATGGACCAAGACACAGGCAAAACAAAATAAGACAGCATAATCTTACATAGAGAAAAAGCAAAAAACCACATGTAAAGAAAATATGAGAATAATGATTCATCAAATAAAGAATATTAATAAAGAAAACTAATAACAAAGAACCAAATAGAAATTCTGGAGTTGGAAGCAATAATTAACAAAATTTTTAAAAAATCAGTAAAGAGGCCCAATAGCAAATTTGATGACAAATAAATCTGAAAACATAAAAATATATTACTAGAAGAAAAAAATAAAGAATAATAAATAAGGTCTTAGAGACCTATGGTTTACCATCAAGTATTCCCTCATATTCATAATAGGTGCTCCAGAGGAGGTGAAAAAGAAAGAAAAGTGCAGAAATATTGCCTGGAGACTTCTTAAATTTTAGGAAAAATATTAATTTATATATGCAAGAAGTATAATGACTCCAAAATAAAATAAACACAGTGAGATCCACACCTACGCATATCATAATCCATCCGTTGAAAGTCAAAGACAAAGGAAAAATCTTGAAAGCAGCCAGGGAATATCAACACATCCCATGTAAAAAAAAAAAAACATATTTTAAGACTTCTTGTTCAGAAACAGTGGAGGCTAGAAAAAAATGGGATGACATATGTAAAGTCAGGAAAGAAAACAAACAAACTGCCAACCAATTCTATATGCTTAGGAAAATGATCCTTCAAAAATGCAGGTTAATGTATCTGAATGCTTATAGCAGCACAATTCACAATTGCAAAGATGTGGAAACAACCCAAGTGTCCATCAATACATGAGTGGATTAATAAAATGTGGTATATGTATACCATGGTGTACTATTCAGCTTTAAGAAACAATGATGATATAGCACCTCTTATATTCTCCTAGATAGAGCTGGAATGCATTCTACTAAGTGAAGTATCCCAAGAATGGAAAAACAAGCACAAGTACTGACCATCAAATAGATATTAACTGATCAACACATAAGTGCACCTATAAACATAACATTTATTGGATGTCGGGCAGGGGGGAGGGGGAGAGGGGAGGAGGGGACGGGTATTTGCATACACAAAGAGTGCCATGCACATCATCCAAGGGATGAACACGCTTGAAACTTGGACTTGGCGGGGGAGGGAGGCAAGGGCAA
>CAUYSK010003970.1:0-32797 GCA_963575035.1 Avahi laniger | reverse complement strand
GGTAGGAGGATCGTTTGAGCCTAGGAGTTTGAGACCAACCTGGGCAATAGCGACAACCCCGTCTCTACAAAGAGTAAAAAAAAAAAATTAGCCAGGCATGGTGGTGAGTGCCTGTAGTCTCAGTTACTCAGGAGGCTGGGAGAGGAGGATTGCTTGAGCCCAGGAGTTTGAGGTTACAGTGGCCTATGATTGGGCCACTGCATACCAGCCTAGGTGAGACCCTATCCCTAAAAAAAGGAAAATTGGTTAATTACATCTGTATTTGTATTTGGGCCTTAAAAATGATATGCTAGATCTATATTTATTGGCAAGGAAAGTCATTCATAGTGTATTGCTAAGTAAAAAAATAGATTGCAAAATAGTGTAGTACGATCCAATTCCCTCTATATATACACACACTTAAATATGTGTGTGAATGCATATATATAATGTATATGTGTGTGTATATAACACATATATATGTGGGAAGAAATTTGCAAAGCTGTATACTAAAATTTTAACAGAGAATGATCCTTAGGAGGCAAGATTTCTTGGGATTTTATGTTTCTATTTTTGTTTTATATTTTTAAATTTTGGCTTATCTGAATTTTCTGACTAATCTGTAATGCTTATGTATTATTTAATTAAAATAATTTTTTCAAATTTCACGCAAAGAAGAAAGTGCTTACAGAGTTACCAGCTGACAGAGTGTCTCTCCCTCTGCCCCAGGCGGTCCTTTATTACCAGTTGGCTGCCAGCCAGGGCCACGGGCTGGCTCAGTACCGCTGTGCCAGGTGCCTGCTGCGAGACCCAGCCTCCTCGTGGGGCCCTGAGCAGCAGAGGGCAGTGTCCATGCTGAGGCAGGCTGCAGACTCGGGCTTGACAGAGGTGAGTGCCACTGGCAGGGTCCGTCTGAGGTCCTGGGGCACGTAGAGCCTGAAAGTGACCCAGATGCTTTTTTCCGTCCTCCTTGACCATAGGCCCAGGCTTTCCTCGGAGTGCTTTTCACCAAGGAGCCATGCCTGGACGAGCAGAGAGCTGTGAAGTATCTTTGGCTTGCAGCCAGCAATGGGGTATGAGCTCTCTGGTATCCGCACACGTTGGGGACTGAGTCTGATAAGAGAAGGGATTTGGGAACTGGTGCTGAGTTCTGTGCTTAGAAGATCGCTTGATAGGAGCGTTGGGCTGGCTTCCGGCCTTAGCTCTTGCTGACCTACTGTGTACCCTTGGGCAGGCCCAGTGGTGTGCTGCAGCTGCCTGGCACCCGGCTGCGAGAGCTCTTGGTAGCTTGGAATCCTCTGTGGTGGGAGTATTTGCACCAGAGAATGGCTAAACGCTACAAAGCAGGGCTTTTGCCCGCTTGGAGAGCCGAGTGTTCAACATTCACCAGCACACTGCTGGGCCCAGGCATTTCTTGATTCAGACCTGTTTCCTTGCCTTTAAAGTCGGCATAATAATGCCTTCCTTACCTGTCCACTACTTCACAGCGCTGTTGCGAGGATGAAAATCTAGGTAGACAACAGGTGTGAGAGCACTCTGTAAGCTGTACACGTGAAAAGTGCATCATTACGAGTGGCGGAAGCCCGGGGAAGTCAGAAGACACAAAAGGTGGAGACGCTGAGCAGTTTGGGCAGTGGAGGTGTCTCATCCATGAACTGGGGGCGTTGACATTCAGGCAGTATGACCCAGAGTTTGTTCCACGGAGCATTAGTTCCATGGGACATTTATAAATAATATGAAGGAAAAAAATGGTTAATTGGATTTGGGAAATACTGAGTTAAACAGTTATCTTTAATGCAAGAAATCTCAAAGCTTTATGTCACTGCGAAGGCAATCTGTGGTTTGCTGTATTCCGCAAGTGTTTTTGACCAGCATGTTTTTGAGTTGCATCTTGAAGGACCCGGAGTCCCAGATTAAAGCAAGCAATATGCATGTACTGTAGTTTCCCTACCTGGGTAACTACTGCTTCCTTTGTTTTTTGGCCAAACCGATAGCTTCATTGAACTCTTGGGCATGAGAATACTTTTCCTTGGCCACTCTGTTTTGCCCAAAATATCTGTAGTAGCTATCAAATGGGGACCGAAGTCTCCAGTCAGTACTGGCCTCTGTGCTGCCTTTCCTTGAAACAGCCCCACAGAGCTTCCTCAGGCTGGGCAGTCCTGCGTGTCTCTCTGCTGGGCAAGCCCGTGGGCACCCTGGCCCGCTTTAGTCAGAGCGGCGTGCTAAGAGGAGAGTGCACAAAGGGATGTTTGTCACCTGTTATGTGGCACTGTGTTGGGACACAGACCTCACACTTACCTACCCCACAGGGAATAGCATCTTCCTGGGTTTGCACCAAGCAGCGTTGCAGGGTTGGGTGTGTCGTAACCCGGCCCGTAGCCTGTAGCCGTGAGCCCGTGATATTTTTTGGAGAGACCTTAGCCTGCCTGTTACAGAAGTGAGGGCTCAGCCTCTCCAGAACGTTGCCTGTGAAGGGTAGAAAAGAAATGAGACCATGGTTGGGAGCCAACCGTGTTTGGTTTTTTTAAGTTGAGAGAGTGACTGTGATGAAAATGTTTCCGTAGAGGGGGAGAGATTAACGACGGGGGCGACTAAAGGGGACAATAATAACAGCACTGGTCTAGGCACTTTTTATATGGTCACACATTTAATCCTTACAACAACCTAATATGATAGGTGCTATTATTATCCCAGTTTATAGGCCAGGAAACTGAAGCACTGAGCTGTAGAGTAACATGCCTGAGGTCACATACTGGTAAGTGGCAGAGCCGTGATTGGAACCCAGACAGTCTGGCCTAACGGCTGGGCGCCCAGCCCCTGCCGGATCCTGCCTCTCAGAAGAGCATAGTTCTCAGCGAGAGGAGAGGACCCAGAGCCGTGGACAGAGGGCTAAGCCTTTTGAAGGACGAGAAACACGTTCTCTGTGATTTATACTGGCAGCCCTCTCAGGCAGACCTTCAGGAAGGCGTGCAGGGCCCTGGGGAGGCCGACCCTCCACCCTCCCTCCGTGCTCTGTTGTAGGAGCCTGCCTCCCCGGAGTCCCCTGGCAGGCTGTTTCCTGTAGCCTTCCCTTCTGCACGCTTTCAGCCAGCCTCAGCGAGAGAACCTTCTATACTGTAGCTGGAAATCTCCCTGGGTGGAGGGATCCCGTCTCCTCTGGGCCGGGCAAGCTCTGGGCCTCTGGCAGTTCGTCACTGGGATCCCTTGGGGTGGGGGGCCGGGGCTGGGTCTCGACCCTACACGGCTAAGCCTTAGCGTGCCTGACGTCGCCTTCCTCCTGCCTCCGCGTTTCAGTTCCTCAGTTCTGCATGTGTGTATCTGTTTGTCATTTTCTTCTCCTTTAGGACTCCCAGAGCAGGTACCACCTGGGAATTTGCTATGAGAAAGGCCTCGGTGTGCAGAGGAATCTGAGAGAGGCCCTGCGGTGTTACCAGCAGGCGGCGGCTCTGGGAAATGAGCCCGCCCGGGAGAGGGTTCGGACTCTCTTTTCCACGGAGGCAGCAGGTACAGATGCAAGACAGAGCCAGCAGGGTCCCTCCCCTAAGTTCGGTACCCTGTGACAGAGAAGATGGTGGCAGTAAGCCCCTGGTCTCCTTGTCATTTCTGACCCTACTGGTGGTGAAAAGCATAGCTTTTGGAGTCAGAGAAACCCGAGTTTTAACTCCAGCCATCAACTGAACTTGGACTCATGGCTTTGAGCCTCAGTTTCTTTACCTCTATACGTAAGGGTAACCTAACTCACTAGGTTGTTGCGAGGGTTAAATGGGGTTAAATGAGATGCTGCAAAGGGCTTAGCACAACCTGACCCGAAGTAGGTATTGAATAAATGGTGGCAGCTCTGATGGTGTTTTTTGGAGAGATAATGTCCTGAGGCTGTCTGAATTCCCCTGCTAGGGCTCTGAGAGCCACTGGGGTTGGGCTGGGTTAACAAGGCCAGAGGGAACCAATCCCTTTAAGGAGCCTTGTTCCAAAGTAGAAGTTAAAGCATATAGCATGAGTTAAGAGTTGCTCTTGCCTCTTCTTGTAGCCCCGGGGTCCAGCGACCTGGCAGTTAAAGGACTGAAGTCTTTCTCCAGCCCCTCCCTCTGCAGCCTGAATACCCTGCTGTCAGGAACCTCCCGCCTCCCGCACGCCTCAAGCACGGGGAACCTTGGCCTCCTCTGCAGAAGTGGGCATCTCAGCGCCAGCCCTGGAGTCCCCAGCAGGGCTTTGCCCCCACACCCCTACCCCATGGAAAGGAGTCTCGTAAGACTGGGTTTTGGCTAAGGTGAGATAAAACACAGTTAGTGGTGCCTCTTAGGACCCTGGGTGCCATGAGGTTGGATGACAAAAATAGAGTGTCAGTTTCCCTTTCTAGGGTGGAATTTCCAGTGGGAGCTCAGGTTCCCGAGCAATTTTAAGTGCATAGCTAATAAACGACTTTGACCTTTTCCCTGACTTGGTAGCCTCGCAGATGAGCCTGGGATGCCTTCATGGTCATTTCTGGTCTGTGCACCAAAAGGATTCATCCGATGACCTGAGAAAAACTCTACGGAAGAGTCCAGAGACACTCGTCCTCACCTTAGGCTTTGTCTTTGAGCAAATCCCTTACCTTCGCCCTCCCTGTGCCTCGGTTTCTTCACACTGAAGCTATACCATTGTTTGCCAGTGTCTGATGTGTATACCTGTCTGATGGTTCACAAGAGGATTTTAGATGGTATGCAAATTAATATTTTTTATTATAATAGTTATATATTTAATATATAATATGAAAATATGTCTAGCATATTGACTTACAGTTTTACAGATGTTATACCTAGGATAAAGTTCACTTTAACAAAAAAATAATGGGTCAGGCGAAGTGGTTCATCCTAGTACTTTGGGAGGCTGTAGTGGGAGGGTCTCTTGATGCTGGGAGTTTGAGACCAGTCCAAGCAACATAGTGAGACCCCATGTCTACAAAAAATTTTTAAAAATTAAAAAATATGCTGGACATGGTGGCACCTGCCTGTAGTCTCAGCTACTCAGGAGGCTGAGGCAGGAGGATCGCTTGAGCCTAGGAGTTTGAGGTTGCTGTGAGCTAGGCTGACGCCACGGCACTCTAGCGCGGGCAACAGAGCAAGACTCTGTCTCAGAAAAAAAAAAAAAAGAAGAGGAAAGGTTGTGAAGACCCAGGTTCCGACTCTGCGACTTCCCTGGCCTTGTCACCTCCACTTGTTATACTGTTTCTTCAGTTGAAGCCCGAGGGCAGGGGTGTCTGCCCTGCTCCCTCGCAGGATGAATGCAAGGGCATTTCACTGCAGAAAGGACCTCGGTGCTCACTTAGGCCCGGGCAGGCAGCGTGATTGATGCCGGTGGTTGCGTGGCTTTATGAGTCGCCAGGCCAGGATGAGAGCCGGGCCTCCTGACTCCTGGCCCACGTTTCTTTTCCGCCAGTTCACACTGTAATTCTATGTGAAAGCGTTATTATCGTCCTACTGATGTGAAGGAGTAAATGGAGATTGAGCACGGGGAGTCTTGGAGCAGGCGAGTGTAGATTTTGAGGTCCTCTTTGGGAAAAGTATGCCAGAAATGTCTGTGTGTTTAATAAAAGATATTGGATTATCTTATCACTCTCGCCCTTGAGTGTATCGGGGAGAGCCGGGAGATGGTCGAGGGAGCTGAAAGCCAAGGCTCCGTCCTCATCTCTAAACTCTCTGTTAACTAATTTAAAGGATCTTAAAAGCTTCTCCAAGAGAGACTTAGAAAAAAATGATTTCTGAGTCAACACTAATGAGTCCAATTACTGAATTTGTGAATAGCTGTTCCCTGGCTTCTGGATGTCAGCCCGAGTTCAATAGCATAGATGCGGTTAGGGTGGGGGTGGTGGGAGCGGCCGAGACCCCCCCCCTGGTGACTGTTTGAGTGGGAAGGATCAACCAGCCTCCCAGCTTCTCAGTGTGCCCTGCCCCCGCTTTCCCAGCTGCCTCTGGCTCCCGTGCCTCCCCTGCCCTCCTCTCCCTTTCCAGGGCTGTCCTGCACATGGCTGCCTCCCACAGGTGGCGCTCCTTGGGAGCAGGGACTTCATCTTGGTATTCCAGTATCCCCACCCTTGGTGCTATGCCTGGTGCAGGGTAGGGACTCGATGCACGCTGGCTAAAGCTCGGGGTTTTAAGCCACAAATGCACTAATCTCTGCCAAAAAAAAAGATTTCTGTGGTCAAATAAGTTTGGGAAACGCTGCACCAGACGTCCCCTTTTTATAGATTCATGATACGCGTCAGCATATTCGAGGTTCCAAGAAGTCCTGCAGTAAAGAACTGGATTAACCCAATGTTTCCCTCATTGAATTGAGCACAGAGCCCAATTCCCAGCAGATTGCTTTTGAGCCTTCCTGAGGCACCCTCTGTGCAAAATGTCACCACCTACCCTCCCCATGGAGGGGGAGCCCTCTGCTTGTCCTTTTAGGTTCTCTGATTGTGGCTTCCTCCTAGCCATGCCTGGGGCCAAGGGGCAGTTTAGACAGTCGTGGACACTGGATGTCCTGTGGTGATGGCCCCCTTAATTGCCACACAGTTACATACTGGCTCAATTTGGGGTACGAAAGGTGGGGGTGGACAGCTTATTTTTAATCCGTCCAATTTAAAAAGGAAGGGCCTCTCCTTGTGGAGAGGGAAGGATGGAAGAGTTGTTGGAGAGGTATTGTCAAGGGACCAGAAATCTTTGGCTGTTCAGTCGCTGCAGCTGCGATACAGCCCCAGGGGATGGGCCTCACCAGCCTGGGAACTGCTGTGCTTTTGCCGTTAAAATTCTGTTATTAATGACTCATCATCAGTGCCCTGGGAGGAAATGTGCGAGGACAGGGAGGTGGCCTGTCAGCAGGGCCAGCCTGGATCAGAATGCTGGGTGGCCCAAGTTTTGGGGCCTGGTGCCCTCAGCAATGAGATCTTAACGCGGAGCTCTACTGCCTCAGTTTCCCTATCCAGAGATGCTGTTTTCAGGGAGCCCTGACACTGCTGTGGGAACTAGGCTATTTGGCTCACTGTATCTCCAGTGCAGTGCAGGGTACTCAGTAGATGTTCAGTAAATATTTATTCAGCAAATGAGTGAGTGATAATATGCATCTCCCGTCTCCTCCCACTGCCTAGCACCAAGCCTACCAAGCACATAGTAGGTGCTTTAAATAAAATTTGAATGAATGAATTCTGTGTACCCCCTCCTCCCACTGTTTTTTGTGCTACTTCTGGCATTTATTCAATAAATACAAAATGTTTGTTGAATGGGTGTTTCTGATCATGTCCCACTCTTCAGTTGTGGGGGCTTGGTGGGGGCTAGAAAATGCTGACCTGTTTTCCAGGCACACACTATGTGCCAGGTTGAACCTGTGCTAAGACCCCTTCCTCCCCTTTCTGTCTTCTCTTTTTGGGATTTGGTTCACTCCAGAGTCCCAAGGGTAGTGGTTGCCACCTCGCTCTTGTTTCAGCCAGAGGAGAGGTAGGGTCAGTGAGCTGCCAAACTGAAGTTGGGTGACAGACAAGGAGGCTGCCTGTCAATCTCTGAGCTGCCCGCAGGCTCTGGGCGAGCACTGTGTTGTACCCCTGGTGCTGGAGAACAGCCGACTATTGATAAAAAAATGTCCGTCTGTGCTTTCCAAATTAAGACGACATTTAACTGAGTGCCTACTGGCTCGCCTGCTCCCTCAGTCTCCCAGGGGACAGAGCCCATCTTGGTGGAAACTGTTTTGAGCATGTCCAAAGTCTCAGCTTTGACATCTTGGCTGATGTCAAGAAGTTTCTGTAACCTTCCTGTTGAGCACACCCAGTTCTGTCACCATACACGCTGTCTCACTCTCAGCCTGTTACTGGGAAAAGTGCTGGCATCAGCATGTCAGGAGGGGACGCATGGTACGGGGGAGAACACCGACACTCACAAACACACACCCCAGCCCTGCTCAAAGTTCAGCTGCCTCAGAACAGGAACAGCTCTACCCGAGAGTTCTCCAGCTTGTGCAGGGGAGGCAGAGCTGCAGGCCTGCCTAGAGGGTCGCAGTGCTCCGTAATCTTACTTAGGTCCCAGACCCCTTTGAGAATCTGTTGAAAGCTCCTACGCCCTCCCGTAGAAAAATGCATATCCTCCCAATTTTGCGTACAGTTCAGTAGGTTCGTAGATCCTGAAGCCCAACCAAGGACTCCAGGTTAAGAACCCCTGATATCATAGTAGACTGCCATTCTAAATCCCATATCGAAATCCTAGCTCTGCCACGCACCTGCCTTGGGCAAGTTGTCCACCATTTCCTTCTGTATCCTGGCTGTAAAATGAGGAGTTGAAATAGATAAAGTTTGGACTCCTTGTGACTATAATTGCCATGTCTGTGGAGGTTTAGATAGTGTCTTGGGGCAATGCTGCATAACCTTTTATAGGTCACATGTTCCTTTTAGAATCTGATGTGAACTTTTTATCTTCTGCCTAGAAAATGCCTATATACAAAGTTTTGCCTAGTGTTCAGGGGGTCCAAGGACTGCAGATTTAGGGCTTTTGAATTAAAGTGATGCAGCGGTCCCATGTATTCAGTGATCCAGTGCCAGCTGTGGTTCCAGCTTCCTTAGATTACTCCTCCTCATCTTTCTACCACCCCCCAACATCAGCTCTGCACCGAAAATCCACTGGTAATTGGGGGAGAGGGGATCCAGTCTGGTCTACCCTAGTACTTTGGTTTTCAGACTTGACTTTTACATAATGGAACTATTTTTTTCTAATGAAGTCCTACCTGGAGCTCCAATGTGGATAAAAGGGGACTCTGAGCATCTGTTGACCTATTTATTCATTCATACACCCATTCAGCAAGGATTCGTCAAGTATCACTTTGTGCCAGGCAGCTGGCTGGTCAGGCTGGAGACCCTGCCTACTTGGTTTCCCCCACCCTCTGTCACCGACCTGCAGAACCCAACAGCTCTGTGCACCAGCTCAGATATCATAGATCTTATAAGAAAATCACTCTGTCCTGGAGTGAGGTGAGACCTCACTCAGAGAACTTACCCCTGAGGCACTTAACTTTGGGGACCTCATTTTCTCACCTATAAAATGGAATACTGGAATAATGATGCTATATTATATTCCAGGTATGTATGATGTTCCTTATCTCTAGTTGGGAATATGTTTGGCCCATTTCTGTGGACAGTGACCATGAGCACTGAGCTTGAAGAGAGGACAAAAGGAGGAGCAGACGGAGGACATTTTGCCTTCAGTGCCCAGGAGAGCCCCGCACTATTCAGAAGCCAGCTGAACGACTGCTTGAAAATTTCCAGGAACATTATAAGGCTGAGCCTTGGGAAAATATCTGCTGTTTCTTCACTTTCCCCTCCCCTGAAACACTGGCCACTGTCAGTGCCATTTCGTAGACCCAGTTCACATGGTGTCCTCTGGGGCCTGAATTCACAGGCCCAAACCTGCAATGACAGAGGAAGGTTTACCCACAAATAGGGGTCGGGAGAGATGACTTCTGCACGTGAAGGGCTACTCGCTGGTAAAGGACAGGGGAGGGGACGTGCATCACGTGGGATCCAAGTTCCTTTCGCCCTGTGCTTGGAGACGCAGAGATGTGTGGGCCTGCATGACTTTGGAAATGTTCGTTTCAACGGTGTTCCCCAAGGGGAGCTCAGGCAAGTCTGCTGCTGGCAACAGCTCACCTCTAGGGCTTTTCCTTTTCCTTTCCTTGGCTGGCAGTCTAGTGTCAAGGTTGAGGGCACGGGATTTAGTGCTGGACCAGCCTGGGTCCAAATCCTGGCTCTGTTTCTACTCCCTGTTTGATCTTGGGAAAGACACTCACCCTCTCCAAGCCTTGTATTGTTGTCTGTGAAATGGGCATAATGACGCCTCCCTCATAGGATTGTTAAAAAATCTAATTAAATCCTAGTGTAAAGCCTGGCTCCTGTAAATGCTCTGTAAATAGTCGTGCTTTCCTTAGCCCTAATTTTCCAGCTGAGATGCAAATTATTTGATAACATAGTGATAGAGGAATGAGGTCAAGAGCACACATGTCCATCATCTGTGCACCTGTCACTGTGCACCAAGGTGCCCCATTCTTGTCCAGGCCCAGCAGGACTTTCTTGCCAGGGATTGGATGACAAAGAACCCTCACTCTATTACTCTCTCCTCCTCACTCTTGACGGGTGCAAATAGGAGAACGAGCGGCTCCCTTTCCTTTATTAGTAGGTCAGAGAGCATTGCCTGGCGTCCCCAGGATCCAGCTCCCCACCCCCAGTATCCAAGAAGGCCATCCTTCCCTGCTTGTCATGCTCTGTGGCATCCGTTCTGCGGGAGGACTGACCCTTCGCCCTCTACATGTGTTTTGCCAGCAAACACTTATCTCAGCGACAAACCGTCCTCCAAAAAATTCAGTCAGAGCCCATTACAAGGGGCTGCTTTGGTCAGTCGGCTGTTAGTCCTGGGGGCCCAGCCTCCTCTGTGGGGGCAGCATCAGTCACCCTAAAGTTCTGGGGCCGCCTCTAGTTGGTGAGTTCCAAGACTTTAGAAACCAGCGTACGTCCCAGGATCCTCTGCGCCTGGGCCCCTTAACATCTCCCAGGGCCGCTGGTTCTTGGATCCAGAGGCGTCCAAGGTGCGTTCACAGGCACCTGCTGCTGCTGCTGCTGCTGCTGCCGCCGCTGCTGCCCTCGGCTCCCCTCTTTCCGCCTGGGCCCCCCTGCACTTCGGAGCCGGAGGCCGCCCCGGTGGCCAGGTCTAGACTGAGGGTCCTCCCGCACACGGAGAGGCGCCGCAGCGCCTCGGAGGCGGCCTCCACGGGCACGCCGGAGCGCTGCTCCAGCAGCATCTCCAGCAGCGAGCTCATCTCCGACAGGAAGGTGCTGGCCAGTCGCGTGCCCGTCGGGCTCAGCTCGGGCCCCGCGGCCTTGCCGAACGTCTGGAAGGTCCTCGGCTCCTCGGAGGCTGCAGCATCCGGGGAGATCACGTTGTCGCGGTAGTTGGTGGTGAGGGGCAAAGAGAGTCTCGCTATCCAGGCGGGGTCGGGGGCGCTCAGCCGGTCCAGGGCCAGGCCTGCAGGGGGAGGCGGGCAGGGTGAGGCGAAGCTGGGGCTGGGGGCAGGGCAAGGGCCAGGGACAAAGAAGGGAAGGGAAATGGGAGGGGGGAGGGCACATGGGTTGGGGGTGGCCAGCGTGGGGCGGAAAGGAAGAGGCCCTGGCGGGGAAGCTCGTGGGCAGGAAGGCAGCCACGAAGCGCCGGAGCGCCGGGGTGAGCCAGTGGAGAGGGCGCAGGAGAAGGAAGGCCTAGAAGTAGAAATTAGCCTGTCTCTAAAGAATTTCCTGGTCTGGTCCGCGCTGTGTTTCAGGTCTAAGTGTCTTCTACATTCCAGCCAAGATTCTGGCCCCTCAGGGAGAGACTTCTCCTCTTAAGGTACCACTAGCTGAGGTTACAGGGGAAATCCCTTTTCTTAGACAGGGCTGATGTGCCAAGCAATTTATTTCGTTTAACCTACACACAAATCTTGGAGGTCAAGAGTACCTATTTTATGGATGAGGAAACTAAAGCTCAAAGAAGTTAAGCTACACATTTGCTGGGCAGCCAAGCCCTGATTTGACCCTGGGTCTGATGAGTTCGTAGACCCCTGTGACTGTACCGCCCTGCCCACTCTCTGAAGAGTGGCTCTTCCTCCCGCAGGACACTCCAGGTACCCGCCTGTGGCGCAGGCCTGCGGAGGTCTGCACTGTTGCCACCTGGCCCCAAGTCCTCAACACCTTCACCCCTCAAGCCGCAGGGAACCCTCACCTAGAGTCAGGCTGGAAAGGGGCTGTCTGCCTGAGGGCTGTCACAGGAAAGGGTCTGGGGCAGTGGCAGAGGCGACTCAGCCTGGCGGCTGGAAATGAAAAAAATTGCCCCTAGATTCCCAATGCCACCATACACTTCTTTTCCCATCCCTTCAACAGAAAGTCCTATCTCGAAAAACTAGTCCCAGACCTGATGGTAGAGACTAAGGCAGAGGAAAGAAAGGAAAATATAAGTCTTATGGTTAAGAAACAGTGTCTTTAAAAAAAAGGGAGGGGCACAACATCTACCGTGACATTTATTTAATGTTTGCCTAAGGTGAGCTGCTTTAAAATCTGTGCAGCGAATAGAAGACTGGAAGGAGATGTGTCAAAGTGTTAACTGGAATCACCCCTGGGCAGAAGTGATTTATTCTCTTTTTGTTTAACTATATTTTTCTACATTAACTTAATACTACTTTTGTAATTTGAAAAAGTTATTCTAGAGCAGAGCTAGTTGTTTTTTATGTTAGTAAATGAAACTCTGTCTTGCATTCAGTTCTGGACTGTGCAGGCTGTGAGACAGGCATGGGCCCCTGCCCTGCTGGATCCTGGGGCCTAGCCCCATGCTTGGAACTTAGTGAATGTTTGTTGAATGACTGAGTGAACATAAATATTAACCCTCCACATTTGGGAAATGTAAACCTTTTCCCTGAGACCCTGGGGCCATAAGGTTGAATGGAACTCTTGGTGTTACAGAATCAGGTCTTTGCTTGCACAAGGGTCAGAGAACTTCAGAAGAAGTGAAGCTTGGAATGAGAAAATCACTGGGGCAGATGAGAATGGCTGAAAAGCGACGGTGAATTCGCTCGGCATCACGCACCAGTTCTAGCTGCAGGTGGGCGCTGGGAAGACCTGGGTTTCATTTCCCAGCTTTGCCACTTAGAGTTAGTTGTGTGTGACTTTGGGAAAAGGGCTTAACCTCTCTGAGCCTCCTTTTTCTCTCACAAAGTGGTGAGACAGTAATACTTATCGTATTAGGTCATCGTGAGATTTAATGAGTTCATGCAACCAGCGAAACATTGTCATCATCACATCGTAGGGTGGGGCTTTTGTCTGAAGCAGCAAGACCCCAGGCTCAAGCACGCTCATAAACAGCCTTGCAGTGGTCCAGCCTGAGAGAGCGAAGGCTTTTCTGTCCCTCCTCCTTCCTTGTCCCTCATGTCTCACAGCCCCCTGTGCTCAGTGTCCTCTGTGCCGTGGGGAGGCAGGACCTTGGGGGACTCGAGCCCACAGATTCCAGCCCACAGCTGGCCGACAGAGATGGCGTTCAATTCTACATCCCCTCACCACAGGTGACCGATGAGCATTTGACATGTGGCGGGTATGACAGAGGAACTGCACATTTCATTTTCTTTAATTTTAATTCATTTAAATTTAAATAGCCACATGTGGCCAGTGGCTACCGTATGAACAACACAGCTTTAACGTTTAGAGCCATACTGCCTGTGTTAATAACCATGAGCTGTGCAGCCTCGGGTAAATTATTAGACACCCCTGGCCCTTAGCTTTTTCTCTTATGAAATGGGAATAACAAATAGCCCCTACTCATAGGATTTTCCCATGGGGTTCTCAGAACAGGGACTAGCACATAGAAAGCGCTCAGTAAATGTTAGCTATATTTTTTTAACCAAGGAAAGGGAAGTCTCGGCCATGTCTTCAGCGTGTTTGCAGCCAGATGGAGCACATGAGAAATAGATTGTTAACTACAGAAACAGAAAAACCACAGCACAGGGATGGGCAGACGTGTGGGGTGTTACCTAAAGAGGCTGACCAATGTCCACAGCAGGGGCGGGGCAGCTAGCAGATTATTGAATTCAAGTTCATGTTATGTATTTATTGTCAAAACTGATTGTTTCTCTACAAAACATTATTTTTGTTTCAATTAGAAGTGTTAGTACATTAAACAGTCGATTCAGTTCCCAGGGTGAAAGGGATATTTAAATACACCAAAGAAATACAACTGAGTGGTTTAGGAGTTAGGGGGAAGGCTCCTGAGGACAGTCTGGCCCAGGTGTTGGCACCTGCTGAGCTAGGTGACTCTGAGCACCTTTTTAAACCTGTTTGCTCATCTGCAAATCGGAGCTAATAATATCTACCTCAAAGGACTGTTTGGAGGCTTAAATGAGATAATGTGTATCAGATGCTTTCCCAGTGCCTGGCACATACCAAGAACTCAGTAATTGTTTGCTATTCTTACAATGATTTTTAAAATTAGTAATCAAAGTAGAACCTGGTCTTTAAACAAACGAATACTTTCTGAGGCTCTAGGGGACTTAAATGTCGCTGATGCTCCTCCCTGGAAACAGAACGGCTATTTCCCTGCAGCCTGGGCACGCGAGGGGACCGTGAGGGCAGAAACAGGGTTGGGGTGATCCTGGGGAGTCCCTACCTGTGTGGGGGTCCAGCAGGCTTGACAGCTCTTCTTCTAGCAGCCGCTTCACAGAGAGGTCCTCTTCAGGGTCCAAGGGCCCTTCCTCCTGTTCTGGGTCTGCTTGGCCACCAGCCCTAGCTGGGCCGTCTGTGTCTGGGGTTGCACTCCTGCAAAGGAAACCAGCCAGTCCACGGGGGAGGAAAGTCCCGATAGATTCACTCATTCGTGCTCATTCATGCTCGCATGCCTTCACCCACACAGGAAACTGGATACACAGCCTGGCCTTCAGAGTCTGACCAACCTGGGTTATGTGATCCCAGCCCACCTGCTTACTCTGTTTCCTCGTGTGTAAGATGGGAGTAATAAATAACACCCACCTCACAGGGTGCTGTGAGGGTAAAATGAGACGTGGTAGGTAAAGGGCTTAGCATAGCACCTGGTGCATTGTAAGCACTCAGCGAACAGAAGTGAAAATGAATTCATTGATAATTATCACTCACCACTGTCCCTCCATGGCTTTGCATGCCCAGCACAGAGCAGGAGTTTAATAAACTTCAGTCGAGCCAGTGCAGTCCTCCATCCTCCCGTGCAGTCCTCCACCCTCCCGTGCAGTCCTCCACCCTCCCGTGCAGTCCTCCACCCTCCCGTGCCGTCCTCCACCCTCCCGTGCAGTCCTCCAACCTCCGGTGCAGTCCTTCACCCTCTGCTGCAATCATCCACCATCCCGTGCAGTCCTCCACCATCCATCAGAGCAGGTGCTCCAGCAAGGCAGTGGTTTTTGTCTGTCTCGTTCCTTACTCTCTCATCAGTGCTCAGAACAGGGCCTGGCACACAGCAGGTGCTTAATAAATACTTTGTGCCATGAGTGACTCGATGTTACTTCCTCTTTATTTAAGGCCAAATCCCAGAGGAGCAGATCTCTGGAGGACATAGCTGAGGAAGGTGTCCTAAAGCTGCTCAGAGTCTACTGCCTGCACCTCCATCTCCTGCTGTCTCCACCTGGCCCCTCCATCACACGGACCCTCCCTCCCGTGGTCACTGGGGGACAGGCCTGGATCCTCCTCCAGGCAGGTAAGAAGACTTCCTGAAGAGCCATAAGGCCTAGGAGTCCTTTCCGCTCGCTTGTTTGCTTTTTTTCCTGTGGCCATTTCTGCTGCTAGGAAGAGATCAGTGGGGAGGTGGCAAGTTTGTGGGTAATGACAACTAATGCTTATTGAGCCACGAGTCTGAGTCAGGCCTCTTGCTAGTGCAAGCTGCAGGCACCGTCTCATTCAAACCTTTCATAACTCGAAGGTGTTCTTTTGTTATCATCCCCATTTTTTGCATATGAGAAAACCAAGACTTGTGAAGATTTTGGAGCTCGCCCAAGGTCCCCAGGGATTAAGTGATGAAGCAAGAATTCAAATTCAGGCCAGTGTGACTCTGGAGTGTGTGTACTCACCCCTGCTCAACACTATCTCTCAGCAGCCTTGCAAAAAAGGAGCTACAAGTTGTGAGGGCAAGAGCACTGGTCCAAGAGTCAGGAGCCCGGGAGCTGGTCCCAGCTTGGCCACTCACTTGCTACGTGACCTTGAGCAAAGTTGCTTTAAGGGGAAAGGACTTAGCAGTGCATGTGCAACTGCCTGCTCTGTGCCAGGCCCTAGGCTGTGGGCTTAGAAAGCAACTGATCCTGAATCCGCACCCCATCGCTACGAGAGAAGTGTCATGACCTGCATTTTACAGATGGAGAAGCCGACGTCCTGAGAGATTATCTGACGTGCTCAAGTTTACACAGCTGGGTTGGAACCAACTACTGGGAGCCTCAGTTTCTCCATCTGTAAGAAGGAGTTAGATTAGATGGCCTCTTGAAGTCTCTTCAATTCTAGGACTGCCCAAAGGGACACACCCACACTTCCACATCCTTAGTGGGGAGACTTCATATTATGCCCTCATGTTTATGGATAAAGAGAAAGAAAGGTGAAAGTTACAAACTTAAAGCCAATTTATAGCACCTCTGTAATCAGGCGACAGATAGAGCCTCAGGGATGATGTCATTTCCTTAGTGACTCTGGGTCCTGTAAATCCCATAAATACAGTCACCCCGGGACCCAGCCTCCCGGGGTGGGGGCTGGGTGCTGTCTGCTGCAGTCTCCGGGAGGACCAGTGTCTGGGATGAGCTCACCCTTCCTCACCTCCCAGAGGCTACCGGGGGAGGGCCGGCCGGTGGGGGCCTTGAGCCGTCTGTGGGGCTACGTGCTGCTTACCTGCCGCCTCCTGGCTTGGCCAAATACTTATTTCCCCGGTGGTTTGGTTTGGGCTGGAATTGGCCCTGATGCAGCAACGACAGCAGCTGGGAGATTTGCTACAAGACAGGAAAAATCTGTTGACTCCACACAATTCCGACCCAGCACACTTCCTTGCCGGATGTTTCCCTCAGCGCCGGTGCTTTCTTTTTATAGTCTTTCCTCTGGCTTCAGATGTTTGTGTGATCAGATGGGGGATGGTGCCAGTGATGGAGACAGGGACCTGGGCGGGCAGGTCCCCTGCTTCACCATGTCACCCAGGACCTAGGTGTCTGAGGGAGAGCATGGGGACCCTCCGGACCCATCCCCTCATGCTCAGTCGCCCAAGTGACCTGTGCCTACAAGACTCTGGGATGGAGGTGAAAAGGCATTTCCTGACCATAAAATTATTATTACGTTGATAAGGATTATCCTAAAGAGTTATTTTCCCCTTTTAGCAGTATTCAAACACTCGGACAATTTTTGTGGGCGAGATGTAAGGTTATGTTGTAGAGAAGGCAAAATATGGTCATTGAATCTTTCATTTATTCGTCCTTCCTTCACTCAACAAGTGCTTACTAAGTGCTTGTTCCCAGCCAAGCAGAGGCTTGCAACGGAGTGAGAATGAGACCAGCTGCTGCCCTCAGGGAGCTCGCAGGCTGCCAGGGAGGCAGGGAAGAGTGGACAGGGGCTAGCATCAGGGTGTTGGGAGAGGGTGGGGGACTGTGGGAGCAGAGGAGGGCCCCACCCTAACTCAGAGCAGGGAGGAAGTAGAGGGGTGTTACTGGGGGAAGTTTATTTATTTATTTCAACACATTTTTTGTGGTTTGTTTGTTTGTTTTGAGACAGAGTCTCACTCTGTTGCCCAGGCTAGAATGCAGTGGCGTCATCATAGCTCACAGCAACCTCAAACTCATAGGCTTGAGTGATTCTCCTGCCTCAGCCTCCTGAGTAGCTGGGACTACAGGCATGCGCCACTACACCCAGCTAATTTTTTCTACTTTTTGTAGAGATGGAGTCTTACTCTTGCTCAGAACATCTCGAACTCCTGGCCTCAAGTGATCCTCCCACCTCAGCCTCCCAGAGTGCTAGGATTACAGGCGTGAGCCACTGCGCCCGGCCTAATTTCAACAAATGTTTATGGAGTTCACATGATATTCCAGGCTCCCCTGCAGAGGCACAAAGGCTCGGTAGGAGTTTGGCGAGTAGAGGGAGAGTGAGGGTCTGGGCAAGAGGTAAGGGGGTTTCGGGCAGGAGCACTGCAAGCCGAACGGCTAGGAGAAATGGTAGAGTTTCGGAAAGACTGGAAAATGGGGTAGGGGGTGGGTGAGGTGTCAGGGCCAGATCCTATAGAGCCTCAAGAGGGAGAGGTAATGGACCAAGTCCTGGGAGGCTGAGTTCTAGTTCAAAGTTATTTCTAGCTTGTTGTGTACTATCAGGCAGATTTTTAGACCTCCTCAGACCTCAGTTTTCTCATCTCTAAAGTGGGGCTAGAAATACCCACCCAGCCTTCTTCACCTAGTTGTCAGGATTAGATGGGGGCCCACCCCCACTGCTCCCTGGAGAAGCCCGCTCTGCCCTCTGCGCAGCTCAAGGCAGGAAGTGCCAACCTCAGAGGACAGCTGGAAGAGGAGGTGGCCAGGACTAGAGTTTCACTATGACTTGGGAGGGTCAAGGTCCCATTGTCTGCCTCGGGACGGATCCTACCTCTCAGCCGAAATGCAGAAGCCCTCCTAAGGCACCTGCCCCACTTCGCCCAAGTGACAGCTGACATTTCAGGGACACTCCCCACATGCCAAGCCCTGTGCTGAGTGCTGTCATTCAAGGTCACTTCACAGTTTGAGCCCAAACTCTGGAGTCGGTCAGAGTCTGCTCCTGCCCCAGTTTCCGTCTGTGTGGCCTTGAGGAATTCCTTAAGTATTCTGAGCCTCAGTTTCCTCGGCAGTGAAAAAGTGAATAACAATGAGACGCAGGTCATGTGGTGGTTATGAGGTTAAATGAACCAAAGTACATAAATCACTTCTTAATGGATCCCATGATAAATACTCAGTAATTGTCCTGTGGTATGTAATCTCATTTAATCTTTAGAATAGCCCAAGAGAAGGGATACCATTAGACCCATTTTACAGAGGTGGAACCTGAGGCTCACGGGTGCTACACAGCAATTAGTGGCCAGGCTGGAGTTTGAACTCAGATCTGACTCCGCAGTGTTGTTGTGCTGCCAGAAAGACGTGAGCATCGGGCGAGCTGCCTCCTACCCTCAAGTTGATCCCCAGTGGGCAGCTTTCCTTCCATCACCCAGTGGAGTCGCCCATAGTGCCTGCTCTCTGCTGGCTTGTCCGCCACCAACCAGCACGATGTTAGGCACAAAGAGTTAACCAAAATGCACTTGGCGAACGAATGGACGGACAGGTGGATGGACGGGTGAGGGGGTGGATGATGGCTCCGGGCAGCCTCGGAGTCTGCATGGAGCCCAGGCTAAGATTCCTAAGAAAACAGCTGGGCCATCTCCAGGTGGCTTCCTGGGGAGGGGGTGAGGGAAGGAAGTTGTGTCCTTGCTTCACAGGAAACCTGAGCTGATGGCCTGGCCGAGCAGAAGGGTGCCTTGGGCAGGCAGCCTGGCACAGCAAAAATATCTGGGGTCCAGACGAGCAAATACAGATGTGAGATCAGGTACCATCCCTGAAAAAGATTCCTCATTTGCGTCTAGTAGATCCTAGGTCTCTAGACACTTTGTCATTCATCACCCATTTAATCCTCACAGCTCCAGGAAGGTAGACACAGGGTAAGTCTGGCCTCATAATCCCCATTTTATACATGAGGAAAATGAGGCTCAGGTGTTAAAGAGCTCGGCCAACATTGTCCAGCTCCTAAGGGGCTGTGTTGAAATTTGAACCTGAACCTGCCTAACTCCCAAGTCCTAAGGTGGTTTCCTCTGCCCTATCCCGCAGGCCCCGCCAGGAAGCCGTGGGGTCTCAGGCTAGTTGGATGCAGCCCCGGAGCCTGGGGCACTGACGCCCATGCTGGCTTGCTTCACAGGGAGGGTGCCCGGGTGAGAGGAGGGCTAGTGGAGAGTGGAGATGGAGAAATGTTTTGCGGAAGTCATGATAATCATTTGCTGAGCGCTGACTGCATACCAAACCCTGTTGCACGGACGTTAAGTGCATTAAAGCATTTTATCTTCAAGCAAACTTAGAAGCTGGGTGCTGTTCACATGGACATCTTCAACAGAGAAGTTGTTCACAGCTAGGAAGAAGTAGAATCGGGGTTTGAGCCCAGACAACCTTGCTCTGAAGTCTGTGCTCTTAATCACTACCTTTGCTGTGTCTCTGCTTGTGCCAGCCACCGCAAGTGCTGTATAGGAATTAACTGACCAGATTGTCAGGACAACGCTGTGAAGCAGATAGATACTCTTACTATCGTTCCTATTTTACAGATAAGGAAACTAAGGCTCAGAGACAGTAAGTAATTTGCCCAGGATCACACAGCTAAGTTCAGCTGGGCCCAAGCTGGGCCCTGAACCGTTGCTACCAAAGCACCGTAAAGTGCCCAGCGAGCCTAGGGAATACATGAGGAATGTGAGGGTGATGGGGGTGTCTGATGCTGTAGGTGGTGGTGCAGGGTGACCAGAGAAAGCACTGCCCATGCCCCAGGTACCTGAACAGGAGGAGAATCCACAGTGAGCTCCTCCACGGGGTTCCGCTCTGCAAAGGCAGCCACAGACAGCCGGACCAGGCTCCGCAGGATCTGACGGGGGCCTGATTCTTTCTCAGGGGACATCTTGCCATTGAGATTTCGCTGCCGCCTCAGGGTTGCAGAGGAGACTGGTGGGCTCTGTGGGGCCTCCTCGCTGCCCTGCTCTCCAGCCAGCCTCCCTGGGGGGCTGCCTGCAACCTTCGGGGTCCTCGGGCGTGGCTGTCCCGTGGCAGGCTGGGGCTCAGGAAGGTTCAGGTTCAGGTTCTCCCGGGAGGCGTTCCTCTGCCGGGGGTGGTTGAAAAGGAGGTTGACGGTGTCCTGCAGCACCTCTCGGTTCTCCGCCAGGGATCCCTGGTTGCCTTGGTTACGCAGGGTCCTGTACAGGGTTGGTGTGAGGTGAAAGGGGGCCTGCAAGCAGGGGTCCCAGCCTGCTTCCATCATTGCCTCCTTGCCTGAGTCTTTGTGGGACTGCCCGACTTCGCCGGGCTCAGCTGCCTGACCCCTGAGAACAGGTACCAGGTGGATGTCAGTCTTCTGAATGTGTTTTTGGGGCCTCTTGGGCTGGTGGCGGTAGGTGGACTCGGCTTCCCGGCAGTTGTAGGCTCTATTGTCCTTCTTCTCTGTCCGGCAGATGGACATGAACAGAGCCAAGATCAGCCCAAAGATGCCCAGCAGTGCAGCCAGGCATGTCACTGTCAGCACTGACGTGCTCAGAAACCCAGGCTCACGGGCCGAATCCCTCAGGTGGTCCACGCTGGTGACAAACATGACCTTCAGCAGGGCTCGGGTCTGCAAGGAGGGGCTGCCCCTGTCCTCTACCACGATCTCCAGCTCCCACTCGCTGCCACTGAGGCTGCTGGCATTGGTGGTGTTGACGAACAGCTGCCCCAGCTGGGGGCTGAGGATGAAGAGGTGGGCTTCATTCCCACTCCGGATGCTGTAGAGGAGCTCTCCGTTTGCCCCCGAGTCTGCGTCTCTTGCCAAAATGGTTACCAAAAGGAACAGCTGGGAGCTGGGAGTGGCCAGTGGAGGTGTGTCAGCCCCTGCTGGACCCAAGCCACTGGGAGTCTCAATGGGCACCAGAAGGTGGCCCGTGGAGGCGTTCACAAGCACCGAGAGGCTGGCTTTTCCATCGCTGAGCACAGGCTGGATCACCTCTGGGGCATTATCGTTGACATCCAAGAGGCTGACCCATACAGAGACGCTGGATGCAAGCTGGGGTTGTCCCCTGTCCTCTGCGATCACCTGGAACTCGAAGCCGGCCATCTCTTCATAGTCCAGTGACCTCTGAGCAGTGACCTCTCCCGTGTCGGAGTCAATAGCTACTAAGTGAGAAACTGGGGACTGCCGGATGCGGTATGAGATTTTCCCGTTAACACCCAAGTCTGCATCATGAGCCTTGATGGTAATGAGGTGAAGAGAGGGTAGGTTGTTTTCCCGAGTGGAGACCTCGTACCTGCTTTTCTCAAACACGGGTGCATTGTCGTTGGCATCACTGATCTGAATGCTGAGCTGTTTCTTGGCTGATAAGGGCTGGAGTCCTCGGTCTTGGGCTAACAGAGTGAGGGTATATTTGGGCCACTGCTCTCTGTCCAGTGTGGCGTTGGTTAGCAACATGTATGTGTTGCCATTAGTCCTTTTCAGCCTGAAGTGGCCCAGCTCTTGGCTCAGCCAACAGTGGACCAGACCGTTGTTTCCTGAGTCCAAGTCATCTGCCATGACTAGAGCAATAAAACTGTCCTTGGGAAGAGCTTCTGACACCAGGGATGGCTGGGAGGCCCATGTGATATGAATGCTTGGGGCATTGTCATTGACGTCCAGAACCTTGATGAGAACTTTGCAGTGGGCTGGGATGGGATTGGGACCCAGGTCTCTTGCCTGGACATCTACCTCATAGGCAGGATTCTTCTCGTAGTCTAGGGATCGACGCAGAATGACCTGGCCTGTCTTGGCATCAATACTGAAGGTGTCTACAACCTCTGGAGGCACGTGCTTGCTGAGGAAGAACTCCACCTCCCCATTGGGGCCTTGGTCAGGGTCCGTGGCGGTCAGGTTTATGAGGAGAGTACCAGGGGCGGCATCTTCTTGGATTTCTAGTGCCAGTGAACTCTCAGCAAACACAGGGCTATTGTCATTGGAGTCTAGGACATTGACCTTGACCAAGCTGGTGCCTGACTTGGGAGGATTCCCATTGTCATAAGCGGTTAACACCAGGTCAAAAGATGAGTGGATTTCCCGGTCCAGCTCCTTCACCACCACGAGCTCTGCATGTTTGGTCTCATCAGGCCCCACAATGACATCTAAGGCAAAGTGCTCGCTGGGAGACAGGGTGTAGGAGTGCAGGGTATTAGGGCCTGTGTCGGGGTCAAGAGCTCTGTCCAGGGGGATCCGGGTGCGCAGAGAGGCACTCTCAGAGATTTCCAGCTCCTGCTCACCTTTGGGAAACTGTGGCTGATGGTCATTGATGTCCAGCACTTGGATCTCCACGTGGATCAGAGCCAAATCCCCTGTGGCAAGCACATCAAAGGAAACCAGGCAGGGATCCCACTGTCGGCATAGCTGCTCTCGATCCAGCCGCCTCCCTGTGCTGAGCAAGCCGTCCTCGGAGCCCACCTGAATGGGGAGCGCCTGAGGCAGCTGCAAGACCTGGAAGGCAGCCCCCGCCTGCCCACGCCTCTCCTCCCGGCCCAGTTCTTGGGACAGCTTCCCTATCACTGTGCCAGACGGCACTTCCTCCGACACCTGGTATTTCACCGTGAGCGTGGCCACCTCCTGACAATCTCCTGAAAGGAACAAGTAGCCGCCTGGCCCCAAAAGCCCCAGTAGAAGTTGCAGAAGTTGTGTCATGCTTACCACCAGGGCGGGCTAGATTCAGAAACCGCTAGAGTTCGTTAAAGGCTGGACAAGTCCTCCAGTGTTTCCTCAGTGGCTTTGTTCTCCTGCCCCCAGACTTGCTTGTGCAACCTCGTCCCATCATTAGAGGGTGATAGAAACAGCAGGATTCCCAGGCAAGGCCATCTTCATCGGGAGCTATCCGAGAGGTCCAAGCACCGCTGGAGTAAAACTGTCAGGGGAGACCGCCCACAGGGACACCAGTTGGTCCACTTCAGCAAATGATGGACAAGAGCTGGTCCAGGAGGGACTTGACCCAGTAGAGCAGGATATGGGGCTCTGACTTCCAAACAGTTGCTAGGCTGGGGAAACAGAGAAGCAGCTTTTTCCTATGGAAACCCCACCTACAGGAAAAGGGAGGGCTGAGAGTTTCAATGCCAATTAGAGAAAGAGCATTTCCTGTGAAGCTGAGTGGCCTGCTGCTGAGGATGAGGCCGGCACTCCGGAGACAGGCCGGAAGGGAAGGTGCTGTCCATGCAGCAAGGCGGCCACCCCCTCGGAGCCAAGTGAGCAGAACGCTCGAGCCCCCGCCTGCCCGTGCATGGAATTCTGTCCCTCCTGGGCAAGTCCTGTTCCCTATCTCTCTTCCCTTGGTCACCTCTCTTTGTTCCTGTCTTTTCTCCAACACTCCTCTCCCGCTTTTTTCTTTTTCCCCCACTTGTTTATTTTTCGATGTTGGCTCTGCCCTGATTACCCACTTTCGTCTTACTAGAGAGCAGCTGTGATTAACAGAGCAGTTTTCAGAGCTAAACTGCTTGGGTTCAAATCCTGACTTTGCAACTTACCAAATGGGTCATCTGGGACAAGTCACTTAACCTCTCTGGGCCTCCATTACCTCATCTTTGAGGTAGAGTGAGGATGGAAATAAGAATCGTAGCCCTCTTGGCAGGAAATTGTGAGGATTAAATGAAATGATGCACAAAGGGCCTGGGCCTGGCCTTAGTCACAGGCAGAGATGTTATTGTTAGGGGTGGGGGTTGTAATCTGCACAGCTCCCACCTTGTGGCTACCTCTGGCTTTTGCACTGGCCCTGGGGTGGTCCCTGCCCACACTGATCAGCGAGGGTGCCCATGGCCTTGGCTCCAGAAGCTGCAAGGACCTGTCTTACCGACTGTGTGGCTCCCTCCCCCGTCCCTTCCAGCCCCGCAGCCTGAGTCCCTGCATGGGGAAGCCCCAGGTTTCCGGGCTCCCTCTGCTCTGGGAGATGTTTATGCATCGCCCTCTCCCACACCTTCCCCTCCCTATCGTGTCTTTCGCTCTCTTCCTCCAATTCTTCTCTCCCCTCTCTGTTTATGATGGTGCCATGCACCACAACTTGCTTGCCCCCAACACTCCTGCTAGACATTTTGACGTGTCCCCCCCACCCCGTTCACCTTCTTGCAGAGGTGGAGCCCTGGGAAGAAGGAGGCCAGTGGGCAGTTTGCGTGTGTGGCCTTGGCGGTGGCTACTGCTTCTCGTTCCCTGCTCAGTGAGTGCCGCCCCCAACACTCCCAGCGTCACACCCCACCTCGAGGTTGATTCCGGAGGTTTGTAAAGCATTTGAGGTGATGGGAATTAAGGGCCAGCTTCCCCTAGGTGGGCACTGGCCGCTGAGTCCTTGGGGCCAGCGGTGCCCCCTTTGGACCCAAGTGACACCAATCAGGGCTTGTTGGCATGTAGGCCTGTGGCCATCAGGACTGGCGTGGCTGACAGACGGCCACCTGTGCCCCTTCCCTTTCCTTCTGTCTTGACTTTCCTTGCACCCTGTATTTTACTCCTGGAGGTTTCCCAGCTGTCTCACTGCAGCCCATCAAGCCACAGAAGGGGCTGAATTCATGGGGCCAGTTCCAGTGGCACGACTCTGGGGACGCACAGGCCACTCGAAAGCTCTGACACATTGCACAAGTGGCTTCACCTCTCTGAGCTTCAGTTTCCTTCTCTGAGAGTGTGGCTGTCACCCATCTCGTGAGTTTATGGAAAGGATTCAGTGAGATGACACGGAAAGGGCTCGGCACAGAGAAAGCATTCAATACTCGGGGACTGCGATTGTACCTTTTATTATCTCCAAGTTTTGTGCTTTACATGCAAACGGTGAAAATGGGTTTGCATTTGTCCCTTCACTTTTTTCTGTGCCTCCTTGGCCAGAAATCTCGTTTCCCAGGCCTCCCTCAGCTCAGTGTGGGCAAGGTGCTGCCCGGACTATAAGGGAAGGCCCGACTGCCCCTCGGAGCTCAGAGACACAATGGACACGCCTTGTGAGCCCACGACAGCCTCATTCACCCGCTGTGTGCCAGGCAGTGAACGAGACAAGGGGATTATGGTCTAAGGTGGGGGTGGGGGAAATAACAGAAGGGATCCCAGTGCAGTGGCTCTGGATTCCGGCCTGGGGTCAGGGAGGCTCCTCCTGGAGGGTACTGCTGCACCCTGCGGGACACGGAGGAGTGAGCAGAGGAAGGGGGTTGGGCAGGGGAGAGGTAAAGCAGGTGGAGGGAGCAGAGAGGCAAAGGGCCTGAGCGGGTGAGCTGGCTCCTTACCGTGCTACAAGGGGGTCCTACAGGGTAGAGTGGGGAGCAAGGTAGGGCTGAGCACATAAGCAGGGTCACCCGAAGATGGGGGCCTGGGTTCCCATGCTGTGGACTTGGACCTTGTCCTGAAGGCCATGGGGAGTTTGGGGAGGGCTCAAAGCAGGATGATGAGAACAGCAGCTCCGTGCCAGGCCTGGCCCCGAGGGCTTCGCCTACGTGCTCTCCGGCTGCCCTCACAACCGAGCCACCAGGCTGAAGACCCTGAGCAGAGCGTTAGCGTAACTTGCCCAAGATTACGCAGATTTGCCCTCCAGTGCCCTTCGGCTGCACTCTGGAAAATGGATTGGCAGGGAAGAGAGAGGAGGGAGGGAGGCAGCTGGGAGTAATGCAGGGGAGCGTTGATGCGGAAAACTCCAGTGGTGAGCATGTTTCCAGAGTGCCATCTGGTGGCCAAAGGCAGGGGAAAGGCACAGAGGTAGGAGGTGGGTGCCTGGGCTTCATAAATGTCCATAGCTCCAGACCCGCTGCACAGAGGAATACAACGGGAAAGTCGACACACGGATGACAATCGTATCTCTTAATGCTTAATGGAAAACCTAATGTGAACCAATCACAGAAGGAATTATGGAATTCATGATTCTACCTGAGCTAACTTTTATATCCTTGAAAGGACATTGTTTTATATATATATATATATATATATATATATCCTTATTGGCTGTGTGTGTGTGTGTGTGTGTGTGTGTGTGTGTGTGTTGCGTTGCCTTGACTGGGACCATGAATGCAAAAAATGGACTCACAGGTCACAAGAGAGTTTGAATTTAGATTTCACAGGTGGTATTTATTGTTTGTTTTATTCACACTGGGGACACGAAGCTGAGACAACCCTTTAAAATTCTAAAGCCAGCAAACAAGACACAATTTTTTGAAGGTGATCACCTCTGGACTCGGGTCCCCATTTAGCAATTTTCTTTCCTCCTTTCTGGCTGCAGGGGTCAGCGGATCTTTAACAGCCACGTGCCGAGGGAGGGGCGAATGGAGCTGTCACTAGAGTTTGTCTGGAAAGGTGACATTTCCCTGAGTTTTGAAAATAGGTTTCGAGGAGCAGAGGTACTCCAAAATAGGTTTGAAACAGCTGAGGACAGCCTCCCTTAAGTCCAAAATATTTTTTAAAAGAGGGTAGGATTGGAGGTGGTGCTTGAAGGCCTCACTTACCGCGCACTGGGGGTTGCTTGCACTCGGGGCCTTGACCGTAGGGAAAGGCTGAGGGGTGAAGTAGGAAGGGTGGGAGTCAGAGGATCTTTTCAAAACACTTTGAGTCCGGAGGAACCTTGAGGGGTCAGACTGATAGGGTGCTACTCTGACCCTTGAGGTACTCCAGGCCAGCAGGATGAAGGCTAAGGTCACGCCCTCCACTACGAATGTCCTGCAGGGCTGGCGGCCCGCACCCAGGTCTTCCAGGCTGGTTCCTCGTGCATCTTCCCAGCAGCTGCTACTGTATCACCACCAAGGCAGCTGTGGCGAAGCTGAGAAGCATCATCCTCAGGATCGTTCTTGCCGGGAAGGTGGCTGGACCATCCAAGGTCGCCTCTTTTTTCAGAAAGAAAGCTAGAGCCAGTCTGGCCAGGAATTTTGACTGAGAGACTCAAGTAGATGTTCTAGGTCACCTGCTCCTGCACTTCGTGGACTTTGTTGGGACAGGTGACGGATGTCTACTCCCACACAATGGCATCTCTTTCTGGGGCCAGTGCAGAGAAATTTGCCAAGAAATAGGGCTTTTCAAGAAATGAAAGGGATTTGAGTCTTGGTTAAGAGCTCTAGTTCTCAAAAGGGGCCAGATAGCAGAATCACTTTGAAAGCTTTGCAAAATACCAGGGACAGGGCAAGAAAATCCATACTTTTCCTTTTCCCAGCCTGCCAAAGAGCATGCTGTAATTGCCAGCTCCCCCTTCTAAAAGGCATCATCTTTCAGATCATTTGGGACAAGGTTGGGAAGTTGGTTGGAACATTTTGCTGGAAAGGGAGGCCAAATTGATCTACACGATAAAACAAAAAATAGATGGGAGGAGAGAGACTGCTGAAAGTTGAGGAAATTGCAGAGAGCAGCACACCAGAGAAAGCAGAGGCTGGGAAGGAGGTGGATTGAAGATAAGGAGGCCTTCTGAATGAGTTGTTGCAAAGCATGGCCTCCATTATTTTAAAGAAAAATGCAAGAAAAGATAAATGTTCTTTTCAAAATTCATTTTGTGTGTTAGTAACCGTAACACGGACCCCAAACTGGATCGCATGAGTTCTAGGTTAGTAAGGGTTACACACACTTGTCTCTCTCCCCAACCCTCAGAGAGGAAGGGCGCTACCGCTGGTATGTAGATTTCAATTCTGACATACTACGGGGGATTCTGACGTACATCCTTATCTCTACCCCAGCCTCATTGAGAACCACTGATTAGGACTTCTCAGAAGCTCCAGCAGCCTTGCGAAGGCCAAACTCTACAGCCATCAGGCCTTTCTTACTCTGCTCTTCCAGGTCCTTGTCTTTCCCCCACACCTGTGTCACTGCTCATCAACGCTCTGTGCTCACCTGGTTCTCTCTCCATATTTCTGCAGCCTTCTGTCTGCTTCTCTGACTCCTCTTTTGGTTTTCTTTCCTTCTGACTTGCAGGCGTGGGCATGTCCCCCGGATACTATCCCCAGCCCTCTCCTCTCCATGGGATTATTGGCTCAGAAATAGGTTGCCAGATTTAGCAAATAAAAATACAGAATGCCCAGTTACATTTGAATTTCAGATAAATAATGAATAATTTTTTAGTGTATTTTTATCTGACAGACCTGTCCAGAAATAATGTATACTCTCAACACGAGTTCCTTTTCTTTTCTTTATTTTTGCAATTTTGGTTTACACAGTGAATTTGAAAATCTATCAGTAAACAGAAAAATCAAACATATTGACTGGGAGCATCATCTGTGCATGAATATTCAAAAGCTGACTCTGTTGATTGGCCTTGTTATGTATTCAGCATTTCTGGGTGACTCCAAGATGGAATTGTTCTCACACTGAAAGAACCACCCTGGAGGAAGTCTAGATCATTCATCAAATCACTCGGTCATCCAGTCACACATTTATTTGGTGGAATTCAGCATGTTCTTCTCTATTTACAAGGTCAGGGCTTTTGGCAAGGGAAGTAGCTCAAGTTGACCCATATTTTCCCTTCCTCTAAACCATTGGTTTGAGGTTTTTATTTTTCTTCATATAGAATCTAATCAGCCTAATTCTCCCTTTGCTCAGAAAGGCTCTTGCAGGAAGGAAAATGAGTCTTCCCATCGTTACATAAATTCTCATGGGGCTTCTCTTTATAAGTTTATGACAGCCAGGAGTTGAGCCCGGAGCTCTGAGCGAAACAGTCACACACTGATTTATGATGGCAGCTGCTGCTAAATCTCACCCCTCTTTCCTTCCTACAGAGCCATGTTACCTTGGGGTTACAAAACTCTTTTCACTGTTATTCAGGGAATAATAATAAAATGCCAGGTTGCAAGTATAAACATGATCATTCTCTGCCTATTATTGTAAATCAAATCTTACCTTGCATCAGAAGCACAGAAAACATTTTGTACCGTCAGCCACCTCAAGTCTTGGTAGCAGTCTCTTTATATAAGCCTGGGATGACCTGAGGTATTGTTTGAGCTGCACTGACCAGGGAAGATGGTCACACAGGTGATCTGGCTATGTCTTCTTAAGACCCAACTGACCACTTTCCTCAAGCAAAGTGCTGTCTTGGTCTAAGCATAGGACTGGGTTTAATGACGTGAGCTCAGGACACCGACTGCCTAGGTTCAAATCTTGACTCTGTAATTTACCATCGGTGTGACAATGGCAAGTCAATTAACTTCTCTAAGATCAGTTTCCTGGACTTTAAAACAGGAATGATGATGGTAACTATACTATAGGGCTGTCCTCACATTTAGCTTAGTACACAACACTTAGAGCAGGGCCTGGCACTTATAAATAAGTGTTATTTATAATTTTGCTTCTAGTGCAGCGGCTCCCAATTTTTTTAGGATGAAGCCCCCTCTTTAAAAAAAAAAATTTTCAGATTCCCATGTGTTAATAGACTTTTAAGATCTATGTGAACAAATACACAGCAACAAGAGACCAGCAAGAATTCGATGATACTTCCATACTGGGGTGGGGCTCACCCGCCACCACCCAGGCTTGTCCAAAAGTTGGGAGGGGTTTTCCTCTCCACCCTGCTGCCTCTCTCTGTGTCAAGGGCTTGTTTCAGGGGTGCTTGTGAGGGGTGGCCATTGAAAAAGAGCCTGTCCCCTCTGGGAAGGAGAGTGAGCTCAGCAAAGTCTCTGGCACCCACTGGATGCAGTGATGGAGGGGAGCAAGTGCAGGCGCTGATGGAGGCCTGCTAACCCCGCAGTGACAAGCCAGAGTCTGTGACTCACTCCTACTCTCTACCAATGGCCTGGGTCCTGACCTCTGGTCTAGGTTTACGCTCCCCCCTTTCCTAGGTCTAGGCTCCATCCTGTAGTGTCCCTGGGGACAGGAGATGGAGTTGGGCCTCTTTCTCTTTCCCTCGTTCTCATTCTTACCTATCATTATTTCATAAACTCGCATCCTAATTTCCCCAGAGCCTTGCCTTTTAATTTTTACAGCTATACCTATTTTGCTCTCTCCCCTCATTTGTTACAACAAGCTCTAATTCTCTTACAAGCTACTCGAGAGGGTCAGACTGAGGAGGAATTGGTCCTAACCCTGGCTCCACCACTGCATGACACTGGTCAAATCCCTTCACCCCTTAGTGCCTCAGTTTCCCCCTCTGTAAAGTGGGGAGACAAAATTATCTAAGTCTTGCAGTACTGGACATTTCAGTGAGACAATGCATGTGAATCACCACACAGTGGAGGGCTGGGCACACAGGAAGGCTCAGGTTAAAGGTTAACCTTGGGTACGATGGCTCATGTCTATAATCCCAGCACTTTGGGACACCAAGGCCAGAGGATCACCTGAGGCCAGGACTTGGAGACCAGCCTAGGCAACATAGACAACATAGTGAGACCCTGTTTCTACAAAAATTAAAAAAAAAAATCAGCTGGGTGCTGTGGCTTGTGCCTATAGTCCCAGCTACTCAGGAGGCTGAGGCAGGAGGAACATTTGAGCCCAGTAGTTCAAGGCTGCAGTGAGCTATGATCATGCCACTGCACTCCAGCCTGGGTGACACAGTGAGACACCATCTCTAAAAAAACAAAACAAAACAAAAAAAAGGCTAACCAGGCATATGAAACCAAAGACACATAGGTCTGTTATTTTCACAGAGTCTAAAAACAAAGCTTGGCCGGGCGCGGTGGCTCATACCTATAATGCTAGCACTCTGGGAGGCCGAGGCGGGTGGATCGCTCAAGGTCAGGAGTTCGAGACCAACCTGAACAAGAGTGAGACCCTGTCTCTATTAAAAAAGAAAAAGAAATAATCTGGACAACTAAAAATATATATATATATAAAAAAAAATTAGCCGGGCATGGTGGCGCATGCCTGTAGTCCCAGCTACTTGGGAGGCTGAGGCAGAAGGATCGCTTGAGCCCCAGGCGTTTGAGATTACTGTGAGCTAGGCTGACGCCATGACACTCACTCTAGCCTGGACAACAAAGCAAGACTCTGTCTCAAAAAAAAAACAAAAAAAAAAAACAAAGCTTATTAAAAGACTCTCTTTATCCAATCCTGTCCTCAAAACTGGACTCTAAATCTTCAGTCTACTTTAATATTTATTTTTATTTATTTATTTATTTTCTTTCTTTTTCTTCTTTTTTTTTTTTTTCCAATACAATCTCAATCTGTTGCGTGGGCTAGAGTGCTGTGGCGTCAGCCTAGCTCACAACAACCTCAAACTCCTGAGCTCAGGGGATCCTTCTGCCTCAGCCTCCTGAGTAGCTGGGACTACAGGCATGCGCCACCATGCCCAGCTAATTTTTTCTATATATTTTTAGTTGTCCAGCTAATTTCTTTCTGTTTTTAGTAGAGACAGGGTCTCGCTCTTGCTCAGGCTGGTCTCCAACTCCTGAGCTCAAAGGATCCATCCGCCTCAGCTTTCCAGAGTGTTAGGATTACAGGCGTGAGCCACCATGCCCGGCCTTCAGTCTACTTTAAACATTCACAAAATTAACACTGCTTTAAAATTCTGTCTCTGTTCTGTCTATCCTGTGACCTCTCACTTGAGGTCACAACATGATGTCACAATTCACCTCCTGCTCCAACTTTGTGAGAATTTCCCAAGCTGGTTCTTGGGCTCCCTCACTGTTTGCATTTAAGAGGTCTCTGGAAGGTCTCTGGTCTCACCTCTCTGAGCACTGAGGTAGGGTTGCCATGCATTTTGCTCTTTGTCTTTTGTTCCTCTGGCTAAACATGAATAATGATATTGGCAAATGGCTTTGGAGATTCTTCTTCCCTCCTTTGCATTTTTAAGGGATATGTTTTGGTATCTATTACAAGGGTAGTTAAATTTCTGTTCTGCAACAATCAAGATTTATGGTACAGAAAATTAGGAGTGATTATTTGTATTTCAAGTTTTCTCTCTGTGACAGCCAGGTAAGCCCTTGGGTGCCCTGATTTACTTACTTGGTTTTTCCTCTCTCCTGAGTATAGGACCAACTACATAATTTGCAAAGCCCAGGGTAAAATAAAAATGCAGCCTCTTGGCTGGGCACCAACGGTTCGCACCTGTAATCCCAGCCACTTGGGAGGCTGAGGGAGGAGGATTGCTTGAGGCCAGGAGTTTGGGGCTAGCCTAGGCAACATAGCAAGACTCTCTAAAAAAAAGAAAAGAAAAGAAAAAATTGCAGCCTCTTGTTTAAAAAGTATTAAGAATTTCAAGATGGTGACAGCACAGCTTCAAATCAAGAGCAGGGCCCTGTGGGGCCGCACAGGTTGCTGTCCTGTGAAGCCAGTCCTGCCTGGGAGGCACTGGTGGGTAAAGCTTTAGCATCTTGTAGGTTTGGGTTAGAATCCCAGCTCTAAAAGTTACTCTTTGGGGTGGAAGAAATACATGATGAGGAGGACACACGAGCTTATTAGATCGTTAGGGGCACATTAGTTTGATGGTTCCCAGGAACAGGAACCAACATTTCTATATTCCACTTAAGTGCTGAGAACAGTGCTTTGTACCTAAAAAAATTTTTTTTTTTTTTTTTTGAGACAGAGTCTCACTCTCTTGCCTGGGGCGAGTGCCGTGGTGTCAGCCTAGCTCACAGCAACCTCAAACTCCTGGGCTCAGGCAATCCTACTGTCTCAGCCTCCCAAGTAGCTGGGACTACA